>JAJIBD010013663.1:0-33243 GCA_021461705.1 Cryptotis parvus | reverse complement strand
ATCTCCGTGTGCGAGGCTGCCCCCTCCCTGGCCCCTGCACCCACCAGGGCGCCTCTCTGCAGGGAGTCGGTGGAGGGCCCGCAGGTCAGGGGCCCCCCCGTCCTGCCCTTCTCCTGGTTCACAGACAGCGGCAAGGGCTCGCCGCCCCGGGCAGCACCACGTCCCCCACCTGCTCCCCAAACACGAGGGCTTCAGCCCTAAGAAGTCAGCCACGCAGGTGAGCCCTGCCCGGTGCCCTTCCCCGCACAGATCCCTGCAGACACCAGGGGAGCGGCCTGGTCAGCCTAGGGCATGTCCTCCGCTTCCATTCCTGCTGCGCAGATGGGGCAGACCTCGGACAGCTGGGAGTTGAGGGCTGCGCGTTCCCCCTGGCCTCCCTTTATGCCTCCCTGCACCGCTCCCAGCCTCATCCCTGTCCCGAGTCCTGCGGTTCCTGCAGGAACTTAGCTCTTACTCAGGGACCTCGAGCTGGGTCCTTGCAAGCCAGGGTGGGGTCCTGGGGAACCCACTTGATGAGCTGGAGGATGTGCCTCCCCTAACTGGGACTGCCTCTGTTCCTGCATGCCAGCACCGCCCCTACCCTCACCTCCAAAACCTCAGGTCCGATGCCCCACATGATGAGCCACACATCTTGTGTGACAGCCCAGCTCCTGCACCACGCACGGGGTGATGGGACCGAGACTGAGCTCTGGTGCATCGAGGTGGCAGTGGATTGGGGCACTCCCCATAGGCTGGGGCCGGGCTCTCCCCTGTCTAGGAATCCACCCTGAGCTGGGGCCGGGCTCTCCCCCTCTGTCTAGGAATCCACCCTGAGCGACTGACTCCACACCCCCAGCAGCAGTCCCAAGATCCCCTGCAGACCCCGGCAGGAGGCAAAGTGCTCCTACCCCTACCACACGCTGTCCCAGTCTTCTGACGAGGTGAGTGCTTGCTGTGGCCTGCCTATAGCTGTGTGCACCTGCCGGGGCCCTCTCATTCTCCTGCTCTCGCCCCAGTTCCTGGAGGAGCCGCTCCCTGCTGTGCACCAGTGGACCAGCCAGCAGGTGGGCCAGTGGCTGGGCAGCCTCCACCTGGAGCAATATGCCGAGCCCGCCGCACGCCAGGTGGACGGGCAGCAGCTGTTGCAGCTGGATGGGAGCAAACTGAAGGTGTGTGGGGTGCTGAGGCCGCCCCCAGGACCACCAGCCTTGCCATTCCACCGCCTCCTCTCTCCAAGGCCATGGTCCGAGACCTCTGACCTCTAGGAACTGTTCTGGGCCTCCTCGAGTCTTCAGTCTGGCCTTTGGCTCCAGCCCAGTTCTCCGGCTGACCTTGAGCTCCAGCGCGGCTGAATGCCCTGGATCTGGGGGTTGGCAGCCTTGGGGTGCTGGACCTGTCTGGGCAGCTGACTCTGGGGGCTTGGTAGCTGTAAAAGCAGAGGCCGGGGTCTTGGACCTGGTGCCCTGGAGGCTGCTGAGTCGCTAGGCAGAGGTTGGGCAGGGTTCTGGGGGACCTTTGTGAGACTTAGTTGTGTTCCTGGACAGGTCATCCCTTGGGGAGTGGCTGGGGTGGACTCAACCCCAGAAAAGGCCTTAGTGCCCACCTCAGCGCTTGCCCTTGCCCCCATGCCAAGGGCTCTGTGCCTGGGGCTTGGGGAGCTGGACCCCACAGCCCCCAGAACATGGGCAGGACAGGGGCACCCGGCCTCTTTCACTACCCATTGGGTTTCTCCCTCAGAGCCTGGGGCTCAGCAGCTCACATGACCGGGCGCTGGTGAAGCGGAAGCTGAAGGAGCTGGCAGCGGCGGCCCAGAAGGAGCGCAAGGCCCAGGAGAAGGCGGCTCGGCAGTGCGAGGCCCCGGCGCCGGAGCGCGAGCAGGAGGCCAAGAAGAGCTAGAGGGGCACAGGCGTGCCACCCGGCCTCATGCCCGCTCCAGGGGCACCTTCAGGACCAGGCAGAGTTCCTGGGGAGGGCGGCCCAGGGCAGGTGGTCTGGGCCGAGGCAGCGACCCCGGATGCTCCATCAGGCTGGGCCCCTGCAAGCGCAGGGTGGCTGTTCATTCCTCTCCGCTGGGGGCCAGTGCACTCAGGGCAGCTGCAGTCCACACTCCAAGGTGGCTCGGGGTCCCACCAGACCTGCTCAAGGACTCTGGGAGAAAGAAGGAAGGACGAGCCTCTCCTCCCTGTCCTGTCCCGGGGTCCCCAGGGAGAGGACGGTGCAAATGCAGGAGCTGGTGGCGACTGAGGACTCCCACAGTGTGGCAGGGGCAGAGTTTGGGGTGTCCTGGCAGACCAGAAGGGTTTATGGACCCCCCCCCTGGGCCTGCTCCAACCCTGCCTGGGGCTCCACAAGCTCCCAACCTGGACGACGGGTAGAGACCCTATCTTGGGGAGGCCTCGGGGTCAGGGGGTCTGTCTTTCCCCTCTCCCCACCTCTGTCCTCTTAGGAAGGGCCCTTAGGCACAGGTGGACCCCAGCTAGCTCAGTGAAGGGACACTGGCCCGAGGGACCAACGGACCAAACCCTGAGCAGAGCTCCCCACTCCTCCCTGCTGCCTGGGGCTAAGGGAGGGGCCAATGCATGTAGTCTCCATTCCTGCCTAGGGGCGGTCCATTCCTGGCCTGGGGGTCACCCCACCCCAGGATGGGATCTTTCCCTCTGGTTGTGCTGGGAGGGGGCTTGGGAGAACAGAGGGCTGGGGCAGCACTGGGCCCAGTGGAGGGGCTGGTGGGCAGCACTGGGCCTGCATGTGGAGGGGGAGACAGAACTCGATTTCTTTCAATAAACACTTAGGACGTGCCAGCGACCGACCTCTCGTCCTGCTCCCGTGGGGTACAGGGTGGAGACGGGGTGTGAGCGTGCTGTGGGACCCCTCAAGATGCCACTGATGACCAGGTGTGGGGCGGCGCTGGAAACCAGACAGGCAGGCCACAGCATCTCCTCTTTACTGTGGACAGCCGTGCCCAGCACAGGAGAGTGCCATGACTCGGCCCACCGCACCCCTGCCCCCTGCTTGGGGAAGGGGCGCATCGGGCTACAAAACCAGCTATGTACAAAGCGAGTTAGAGAGAAGCACCCCCCCCACCCCCCCATGTGGCAGGGCAGGGGCAGAGCTCAGAGACCACAAGGGGTGCAAGGTAGGCTGGGGAAGGAGGCCATGCAGGGAAGGGCAGGGGCCTGCCCTCGGCATCTGCCCAGTTCCTCTGCACTGTGGGGGCCCCAGGGGAGAACACTGCCCTTGGCCTGAGTGCCCAGCCTGCAGGTGGGCTGTAGCACCCTGTGCCCCGCCCAGGTCCCAGGGCGCCACCCCTCGCTAAGATTCCCAGCCCCCTCCTAACATTGACAGCAGACCAGGGTCAGGGTGCTGCGTGGGGCAGGGAGTCAGAAAACCAGGGTGTCCACCTGGAAGGTGGGGGCCGTGGAGGGCAGTGATGGGGGGTGGGGGGGCAGGCCTGCCAGAGAAAGGGGCAGCATGACGCAGGAGGAGTGAGAGCCACAGAAACGGGCCTTGGGCCTGGAGGGGCCCTCCTCAATCCTCAGGGTCTCCACGGAGAGCTTGGCACTTCAGGCTGACCCACCACTGCGGTGATTTCCAGAGACACAGCAGGTCATCAGGGCCTCCAGGCCCTGGAAGTGACCATCCCGGTACGGCATGGTGGCCTCTAGCTGACGCGTAGGTGGACGTGTTCTTGGGCTCTGTGCTGGGCACGCACCAGTCACCCGCCTCCTGGATGGTCTGGTAGTGGCGCCCACGCAGACTTGTTGTACACGGGCAGGCGCTCCACTGAGTCTGTGGACAGGGCCTGGGGGCATGGGTGGCATCAGTCTTTCCTCCAGGGACCACCCTGGCTCTCTGTGGGGTGGTCCCATGTCCCACATGTCAGCGGCAGGCAGCCCGTGGATTCACCTAGAAAGCCACCCCAAGAATGCCCCTATCTGGGCTGGTCCCTGTGGAGTGAGGGGTGCTGGGCCATGTGACCAGCTACAAGACTCTGGACCTCAGAGGTTCTGGCAGAGCCCTGGCGGTGCTCAGGGCTCACTCCTGGCTCTGTGTGCTCAGGGATCACTCCTGGTAGGCTTTTTTCTTGGGTCACTGGCCGGGTCTCCTGGCTTGCACCGGACTCCGCGGGCGGGGTGCCGGGTGTGGGGGGGGCGTCTGGTGGTTTGGGGGACCATACAGGGTGCCGGGAATTGAACCCAGGTCAATACGGGTGCCAGGGATTGGAACCCAGGTCAGTACGGGGGTGCCGAGGATTGAACCCAGATGTGCATCACAAGTAGCCGCAAACGCCTGCTGTACTATCTCTCGGCCCTTCTTCCCTTCCTTCTGGATCTTAGGGACTAGTTGCCCTGAACCTGCTTCTGGGTCGGGTGAGGGGTTTGGGGAGCAGGAGCTCTGCACTCGGTGAGGCATAAGGATGGGGACCGCGGCCGCGCCCCTCACCTTGAGATAGATGACCGCGCCCGCGCCGAAGCCCTCCATGGAGAAGAGCTGCAGGTCTCCCTGGAAGTACTTGGCATAGAGGCGGGAGATGGGGAGCCCATACCCGAAGCCAGCCTGCAAGGGGCGGGACAAGAGCAGCTGAGGCCCCCTCTGGGCACTGAGGAGCAGCAGGGAGCCCTGGGCACAGTGAGGGAATCAGGTGGGCTTAGTGTGTGGGGGGGCCCTGTACGGGGAATCCCAGGACCAGAGTGGGGAGGCGAGGAATGACCTGGCCACCCCCCAACCCCCTGGAAGCCAGGAGCCAGGCAGATCCGTGGCAGAGGAGGGGCGGGAGAAGTCAGGGGCTCTGTGGGGGACAAAGCGGGAGGGGAGCGGACAAGTGGGGGGTATAGAGCAAGTTGAGAGGAGCACGGACTGGATGGACAGATGGACGGATGGACAGACAGATGGACAGACAGAGCAAGAGACCAGGGCAGACAGGGAGGAGGGAAACCAGCTCACCAGTGGGGTTCCCCCTGTGCCCGGCTGTGGGGTGGGTGCTGTTGAGTACATGTAGCTGAAGAGTCGCTCAATCTTCCTCAAGGGCACGCCCCACCTCGGTCACTCATCTGGGGAGACGGGACATGTCAGGGGTCCTCCGGATCTAGTTCCTATTCCCCCAAACACTCTGACCTCCTCATAGCCTCCCCATCCACAGGGTCTTTGCAAACTCAACTTGTGACAGGAGCAAAGGCAAAGGTCACATACTTTGATGGACAGATCTTCCTCGCCCAAGGCCACCATGACCTTGATAGGGGGGAGGACGAGGCTGGACTCGTGGCTTTCCACCGTGGCGCGCATGGCATTCTGCAGGGTGAGAGGAAGCGAGACAGGGTGACCCCTCAGTGCCTCCCCTCCACATGGGGGCAAAGCACCATCCCCCACCTCCTCACCTTAAAGAGCTCGAAAAGCATATGGTAGAGGTGGGGGGGACATACACCATGTGGATTGGTTCTCTGGAGTTGGTGGCTGTGGGAAGTCAGAGACATGAAACTGACACGAGGCCAGAGATCATCAGACCCCACCCTGCACTTGGCATCCAACACACACACTACCTCTCTGCTACCCTCTGCCCACCCATCCATCCATCCGTCCGGTCCAGATACTCATCTCCATTCATCCATCCATTCATTTATCCACACCCATCCATCCACCCTTCATCCATCCACATACCCACCTATTCATTCATCCATTATTCACCCATCTGCCCATCCATGCATCTATCTCTTTTTTTTTTTTTGCTTTTGGGTCACACCGGCAATGCTCAGGGGTTACTCCCTGGCTCTGCACTCAGGAATCACTCCTGGCAGTGCTCGGGGACCATAGGGATGCCGGGATCGAACCCTGGCCGGCAGGCCGGCCGCAGGCAACGCCCACCCGCTGGGCTATCGCCCGCCCCGATGCATCTATCTCTTCACATATCCATCCATCCTCATACATATTGACCCATTCATCCATCCATCCATCCATCCATCATCCATCTATTCACATATCCATCTATCCACATTACATTTATCCATCCATCCATCCATCCACTTATCCACCCACCCACCCACCCACCCACCCACCCACCCACCCATCCATCCATCCATCCATCCATCCATCCATCCATGCATCCATGCATCAATGCATCCATGCATCCATCCATCCACATGGTCTGTTCAATCACATGCTCTTTCCTATAGTAGCCATCTGTTATGTCTGTCCACCTATCCATTCTTCAATCATATCCATCCAGCTTCCATCCATCCTCTATCCACCTATGCAGTGTCCATTTGACCATCCAGCAGGTCTTCAGACTATGAATCTGTTCAAAATCTATCCAGTCATTTGCACAGCACAGACCCAGCCTTCTCCCCATCTATCCAGCAGTCTTTCATACAAACAGAATTTTCCCATCCTATGTCCAGCCTGATATTCACTGGGCTATCAGACTCTCTCTGTAGAGTTTTATTGGCCAGAGGTGAGGGAAAAGAGGTGTTTCCCAGATGCCTCTGACACCAGTACTCTGCTTCCCAAGAATCACTCTGGCCCAGGGGCTGCTTGGTGAGAACTGCACGCTTTCTCCTTCGACCAGCCCAGAGCTTTACATGTATCAGGAACTTGATAACTGCAATCACCCAATGAAGGAATTTGTACCGGGCAGGGCCCTGGGGACATACAGATGAGTGAAATCAGGTCTACCATCGTGGGAGTTCAAGCCTTACACACACACACACACACACAAAGTCATTAATGGCCTAACTCACACCTAGAAACAGTCTCACGCACACACTCTCTCACACAGAGGCACATACAGAGACCTATGACCTCATCTCTATTTTTTTCTTTTGGAGTCACACCTGGCAATGCTCAGGGGTTACTTCTGGCTCTGCACCCTGGAATTACTCCCTGGCGGTGCTCAGGGGACCATATGGAATTCTGGGATCAAACCCGAGGCAGCCTCGTGCAAGGCAAATGCCCTACCCACTGAACTATCGCTCGGGTCTCTGTCTTACATATATGGTCTAACCCACATACACTCACACACACACATGGATTCACACATAACACACACAGCCTCTCTCATTCATACATGGATTACACATACAGTCTTTTTCTCTTACATACAGATTCTCACATACACACATCTCTCGCACACTCGCACACATACATTCTTACATACGTAGTCTCTTTCACACACACGGATTTTAACACACATAAACAGCCTCCACACACAAATTCATGCATAAACATAACCTTTCTCACATAAGGATTCACACATGCACATAGCCTCTCTTTCACAAACATATGGATTCTCACATACACACAGATCTTTCTCTCACATGGATTCACACATACACCCATGGATTCTTACAATATACAGCCTTTCACAGACACACATGGATTCACATACCACACACGGCTTCTCTATCACATAGATTCTCACATACACACACAGCCTCTCTCAAATACACATGGATTCACACATACAGCACAGCTTCCCTCACACACACACACACACACACACACTCATACCTGGCCTCACTCACTCACTCACTCACCATTGACTTCCTGGATCTCCAGGTCGGGGAGGCCATGTAATACTTGTCGCACAGGAGCTTGGCCATATCATAAGCATCTGTGAAGGAAGGGGCCGTTCAGGGAAGGGGGTGGCCTTGGTTGGGAACCTGAGCATCACCAACCTGAAAGCCACAGGGTTGGCCCCCACCCGCTGGGGACGGGGTCACTTCTGGCCAAGTCAGTCTGAGGGGGTCTCTTGGCTGTTCTGGTCGCCTACCTTTCACCACGCCGGAGACGCTGCAGTTGGGGTCGATGCTGCCGATGTGCTTGGGGTGGGCTGGGTTGGTGCTGCCATCAAAGATGAGGGCTGCAGGCAACGAAGGGAGCTGTGGGCAGGGCTCCCCCAGACCTCGCAGGCCTCCCTCAGATTCTATTTCATTCTTTTTTGGTTTTTGAGGCACCCGATGGTGCTCAGAGGTAGTTACTCCTGGCTCTGCACTGAGGAATTACTCCTGGTGGTGCTCAAAGAACCATATGGGATGCCGGGATCGAACCCAGGTGGCTGTGTGCAAGGCAGGCCCCCTCCACACTGCACTGACTCTCCAGCCCCTCCTCAGTTTTGAATCTCTGTCACCAGCAAGCAGCACCTGCAGCTCTTTGGGCCCTCTCGGCCCTGGGACCCTCTCCTCCTGGCTCAGCACCTTTGCAGGCCTGAAGCTGTCTTTTCACAGACCTTGTCCCCATCACAATCCACACTGAACTGTTACTGGCCCACCCACCAGAAGCCATTCTAACCCGCCTGCACTGGAAACCACGGGTGTGCAAGGGACTCAGCCAACTCCGGACGGTGATTCCTCAACCACTACAGCAGACACTCGGAAGAAGGAACTAGGCAGCTGCCTCCCAGCACGGGAAACTTTGCAAATGCAAAGTCCATGGCTGCTGAGAGGGACTGGATTCGGGGTTTGGCTATGGGGGGCTGGACACGGGAATGGACGTGGGGACACTCACTGTGCTGGTTGATGAGCATGCGGATGGAGATGCGGCTGAGGTAGAACCGGTCCAGGAAGTACTGGATGTTCTGGTTGGACACTGGGCGCGCGCCGCACGTGTCCTTGTACTCCAGCACGCCCCTGTGCCATAGTGGGTACCACATCATTGTGGCGGTTCCGATGGTGACCAGGGCTTCGGTGAACCTGTGGGAGGAGGATGGGGTGCGGATGCCGGCTCTGCAACACCCCTGGGGCCCCCAGCTGTGCTCTCCATCCCCCACTCACGGAGCCCTCTCCTGCCCTGGGGCTGCCCCCTTGGTAAGACCTGCTTCCTCCGTCAGACTTGGGGTCGAAGATGGGTCAGGGACCACCTCCCCTCTCAGACTGGGCAGCCCTGAGGCCCCTTTCTGCACCTGCCCCTCCTGGCCCTGGCCTGGCCGCACTCACAGGCTGAGGGTCCGGTGGTCTTCAGGGTCCTTGTCCAAGAAGGCCATAATATCCAGGAGACTCTGGACATACCTGCAGGGGACAGGGAGTACCTCAGCTCAGGCTGGCCCCTCCCGCCCACCAGGGCTCTCTCCCTGGTCTAGAGCCTCCTGCAAGGCCCTGCCAGCTGCCAACCCCCTGTGCCTGTGCCCTGGAATCCTGTGGCAGTGCTCCCGCGAGCCCTGCAGATCTCCCCATCCAGGGCATCTTGTGAACACGTGAGTCCTCCCGGAAATGCCTGCAGGGTTGTCCGGAGGGGCACAGCAGGCAGTGGGCGGCCGGGCCGGCCTCAGAGTGGAAGTCACCTCCCGCATGTCTGGGCTGGATGTCACCTCCCACATGTCTGGGCTGGACGTGCCGGGGCAGGCACCAGGAGGGTGCCACCAGCCTTGGGATCCGGGTCCTAGTCACATGTTTTCAGGATAGGCGGTTGTACCCAGCCATGCTCGGGAACCCAGGGAACCCCTCCCATGCCCCACAGTTAAACGCCCAGCCCTGGTGGTGCTCAGGAACTGAACTTCGGGGCCTGGCACGTACAAGGCACAGCTCCAACCCTCTGAGGCCACCCGATGCCAGATGTGAATTTTATGTGGGGGTGAGCAGGTCGTGGGGGTTGGGAGGGCATCCTCAGTGCTATTGGGGGTAGGCCAGAGGCTGAGGAGGCTAGAGAGCCCCCGCCATGGCGCCCCCTCGACCTGCAGGCCTAGTGGGGGCCAGCGTCCCCACGAGAGACATCTGGGCAGCTGGGATCAGCTCTCTGCAGGGGTGCTTGGCCCACAGGGGGTAGCAGCTGATGGTGCCCAGTTGCCCCAGGCTCTGCACCCCCCCCCCCCCCCGAGCCAGTGCCACAGTGCCCTGGCCAGCAGGACCAGCCTGAGGCTCGTCCCTCCCAGGGAAGGGGAGAGCGGCGCCCTGGCAGGTTCACTTCAGCCCACATTACGGGGCGGCTCTCCAGGGGTTTGCCCCTCCTGCCACCAACCACCAGTTTGCAATGAGGAATGGCTGACCGTGTCCAACTGCTGAGTGCGTGGTCAGGCATCACCAGTGGTGTAGGGAAATGTGACTCGGGTCGTTAGTGGGCACACGCCAGTGGAGGGTGTTGCAAATGGGAGTGTCCAGAGGGCAGGGACCGCCTGCAGACACCGTGTCTCCCCGGGGGGCCCTCACAGCCTGCTGCAGTGACATCAGTGCCCAACTGGAGGCAGCCCTGGGTAGCCTCACTGGGCTCGGCAGGTACACAGGGAGGTGGTGGTGGAGGGGACCCCCACACTCACGGCTGGGGCACATGCTCTGGCAGCTGGTACCGCCTCCCTGTGGCTGCGTGTGCGCCTCCAGGTCACACATCAGGGAAGCAGCACCCAGGGCGTGCAAGGACCAACAGTTGGAAGCGTTCCAGGGCTCCAGCCCCCTCTGAGATTGTCCCCGTGTGTGTGTGTGTGTGTGGGGGGGGGGGGGTCCTGGACGGACTCTTGAACATTAAAGGCAGCAGAGAAGGTGAGGTTTTCCCGAGGGCCCCAGCCTGTTGCCCCCCTAGCTCGGCACGCAGGATCTCCCAGGACCACGCTGCAGACCTCAGGGGCCCCAAGGGCTCTGTGCTCCCTTCCAGGGCCAAGGGTGGTGTGGGCTTGGCTGCTGGGAGGTCATAGTTCAGCCATGGCTGTGTCCACCCAGGGTGACTCACTGCCCTCGCCCGGCTCTGCGGGCAGCAGGGCCTGCACCTGCCATCCCCAAGGAAACAAGGTCACCCCAGGTCCCTCCTGGCTCCTTCTGGAGCTTCCTCCTGGCCAGGTGCTGCGGAGGCCCCACTGTGCTGAGCCTGGGGGCGGGGGGCAGTGGCATGTGTGCGAGTGTGCACACGCGGCTGTGTGTGTGTGCGTGTGAGGTGTGTGCACGTGCTGGCAGGTGGTGCCTGTAGTGCGCACGGGCTTGTGCGGGAGCAGGAGGGAGGGCTGGGTGATGGGGTGCGAGTCGGTGCCTGCCGGGGTGTGCGTGCACGTGTCGGGGGTGTGCATATACTAGCTGAGTATTGCGTGTGTGACCGCATAATGGGTGTGTGCATGCAAGTATGTGGCGATGCTCATGTGTGGAGACAGGCTGTGTGCGTGGGTCACAGGTGCACCACTGTGCCAGCAGCATCAGTCTCAGGGCCAGGTGTGGCCCTGAGATGATGAGGAAGATGAGGCCCGTGAGGAGGCGGAGTGGCAGCCGTGTCCAGCGGGGGGGGGCTGCTCTGTGGGGAGCAGATCTCCATCGGAGGGGCTTTGTCCCAGCCTCCGAGTGGGGCTCACACTCCCTGCTGGCGGAGTGCTGGAGAGAGGCGGCCTCCCCCCGACAGGCGGCCCAGGCCCTGGCAGAAGGCCCAGTGCCAGAAATGGCTCTCAGGGAGTGCCCGAGCAAGGAGGCAGCGCAGGGGCTGGTCTCCAGGGCAAGGACGGGCGCCTCTGGGGGGTGGGAATGTCCCTGAGGCACAAGATCCCAGTCACAGTGCCCCCAACCCCAGTCTCCGTCAGTAACAGGAGGGACTTGCTGCGGACTGCACGACCACCCTCCTCACCCGCCAGGCACATGCTTTCTCCCCAGGAGTCCGCACTGCCCCTCCAGCAACACCCCAGAGTGGGTACTTCCTCCAGCGAACCCTGACGGAGGGGCTGGCCCAACAGGGAGTAGCACTATCCCAGAACGTCCCACGTGTGGGGGATCCGGACTCGACCACTTGCTGGGTCACAGCCCAAGTGGTGGGGGCTGTGCTGACCCTCAGCTTCTCTCTAGACAGGGGGCAGTGGCGGAGGTGGAGCCTCGTCGGATGCTGCATAGCAGTCCTCGGTGCACTGGCCCCGCTGTCCTGCTGACGGTCAGCTCCCACACTGGCCGCGGCAATCCCTTCCTGGCTTGGAGCTGCTGCCTGCCACCCGGAGTCCCAGCACTTTTGCCTGTGGAACACCTTAGCAGGAGGAAGGCGCCCTGGCACCGGAAACAGAGGAAGGTGAGGCTCGGAGAGGTCACCCGCTGGCCTAGGATGAAGTGTCCAGTGAGCAGCAAGGCCAGCCTCACACGTAGGCCTGCTGGCCCACAGCCCCGCCAGCGCTCCCTCCAACACTGCCCAGACAGAGTTGAGTGTCCTGCGGAACTGACTGACACAGCAGCATTTGTGAGCCCGGAATTCCAGTACCGGCTCACCCCCACAGCCCACCCACTCTCTGAGACCACCCATATGATCTCTGCACCCCCACGCTTTACCCAGCAGACTCTGAGCCAGCCTGCCCAGATATCTCTACCCCAACGGTCTCCCCAAGTGTGGGGGGGGTTCTGGGTGTGGGGCAGCCCTCATTGGTACCCCCCCAGGTCCTGTCAGGGAGATGCCCTTGCCCCAGCTGACTGGGGCAATGAACACCCAGCTCTGGTTTTATGGTTTGGGGCACACCTGGCAGTGCTCAGGTTTAGGTCCTAGCTTTGTGTTCAGGGGTTGCTTCTGACAGAGCTTGAGAGACCATAAGCAGTGCCACAGATGAAACCCAGGTCAGCTGTGTGCAAGGCAATGCCTGTCCCACTGGCCCAACGCCCCAGCCCAGCAATACCTCATGCTAGAAGCATCTCTGGGGTGGTTCTGTGTGTGTGTGTGTGTGTGTGTGTGTGTGTGTGTGTGTGGTGTGTGTATGTACCCCCGCCTCCCCCAACCTGCTCTTCTCCAAGCCGGCTTCCCCACCCGGAAGCGACTTCTGTGCTGACTGGACATTCCTACCCAGCTTGGGGGTAGAGCAAGTCAGGCCAAGACCCCGTGTTTGTGATTCTCGGGGAGAAGACTGCAGGGGTGCCGGTGGACAGGGCCAGCACGCCCAGCCACTGTTCCAGGAACACAGAGTGCCGGCAAGGCCAGAGCATCTCAGTCATGGGGCCAGGGGCCAACTGGAGAGGCCGCCAGGGCAACCTGCTGGCCAGAGCGGAGGAGGCCCGAGGGAACAGATGGTACTTTCTGTCCCCACACATACATCCACGGCAGCCCCTGGCAGGAAATGCTGGCGGGCTCATAGGTTCTGGCTACTAAGGAGCACCAAGGGCTGAAAATCTCCTGTCCTCCCGTCCGGCTTCATTCGTACCTGCTGTGCTCAATGCCAAAAGCCCATTCTCAGGTGCCCTGACCAGACCCTTTCCTGCTCTCCACCTTGGCACAGCATTTCTATTTTTTCTTTTCTTTTCTTTTTTTTTTTTTTTTTTTTTTTGCTTTTTGGGTCACACCTGGCAATGCTCAGGGGTTTCTTCTGGCTCTGCACTCAGGAATTACTCCTGGCGGTGCTCGGGGAACCATATGGGATGCCGGGGATCGAACCCGGGCCAGCATGGGCCGGCCGCGTGCAAGGCAAACGCCCTACCCGCTGCGCTATCGCTCCCGCCCCAGGCACAAGCATTTCTGTGAGCTTGAACTGCCCTTCCAGTCGCTGTGGGTCAAGGCTCACAGAGCCCTTGCAAGGCCAGTCACGCGTCACCTCCTCTAGCATCCCTTCAGCGCCACATGACCTGCTAGTTCAACAAACACTCAGGGTGCACCGAGAGAAGTGCCTGGGCAGGGACAGGAGACGCTGTGTTCATCTGATGTCACAAGCAAAGGTACCGGAGGGCACCAGGCCAAGGCTGCAAACAGGACAGGTGTTTGGATACGGGGTGGAGGAGAGCCAGGCCACATTGCTTTAAAATCATATTGCTATTCTTTTTTTTCTTTCTGATTTTTTGGGTCACACCCTGTGATACTTAGGGGTTACTCCTAACTCTGCACTCAGGAATTACTCCTGGCGGTCCTGGGGGATCATATGGGATGCCGGGGATCGAACCCAGGTTGGCCGTGTGCAAGGCAAATACTCTACCCACTGTGCTCTCACTCCAGCCCCCATATTGCTATTCTCAATGGAAAGAAAAAGTAACTCTGTAGTGGCTAGCCTGGTCCTTGTCTGTTCAGCCTGCACTTTGCCCCCTTTTATTATCCTCATGAGGGTTCAGAGCAATGGTACAGAGGGGGAGGGCTTTGCACATGGCCAACCTGGGTTCGATCCCTGGCATCCCATATGGCTCCCCAAGCACCGCCAGGAGTAATTCCTGAGTGCAGAGCCAGGAAGAAACCCCTAAGCATCGCTGGGTGTGACCCAAAAAAGCTACACACACACACACACACACACACACACACACACACCAAAAAAGACACACACCACTTGAATCACTTGTGGCCGGCCCGTGCCGGCCCGGGTTCGATCCCCGGGCATCCCATATGGTCCCCCGAGCACCGCCAGGAGTTATTCCTGAGTGCAGAGCCAGGAGAAACCCCTGAGCATTGCCGGGTGTGACCCAAAAAGAAAAAAAAAATTGTTACTGTTTTTGGCATATCAAATATATATGTATATATACATATATACACATATGTATGTGCACATATATATATACTGTTTGTCCCACACGAGAACCATGCTGTACTCAGAAGTGTGGGGTCAGTGCTCTGCTCCACAAACTGTGTTTCAGAGTCAGGCTGTCTGGCCAGAGATGTCCAATCAGGTGTGGCCAGAGACACCCAGCCACACAAGCTGCAGCCTGTGATGAGTGAGCACAGCAGTGAGGGCGCAAGTTTCTGGGTTCCCCACTGGCGGACGGCATCCATGCACTGATCCCTGAGGAGTCCCAGAGCTAGGGGTGAGATGTGCCCTCTGCCACTGTCCTGTGAAGCAAGCGCCTGGCTCTACCCCTCCAAAGCTCTCTGGACTAAATTCTGCGCCCACTGCATGTCTAGGGAAGTCTTCTTTGGCCTCCTGAGCTCTGGAAGTGTGGAATATGGAAGATTTGCTTCTTCCTGCTTCTGTTTCTCAGCGACTGCCCCAGATAAGAATTACCCAACAGGGGTTGGGGTGCCAGGGCTAGGGCGGTTGACGAAGTAGCTGCATTAACCTTCTCTGGGGACTGAGCTAAGGAAATGGGCTTTGCTGGATGGATCTGGGTTTCCATAGGAAGAGGGCGAGGGTGCCTGGCTGCGCTGCAGACATGAGGCTGGGACCTTGCCTGTGGTCCCTGTCCTGGCCCAGGCCCCCGCCTTCTTGGAGGCCTCCCGTGCCTCCCCTCCAGGCTGCTGGGAGCCATGCCTGTACCCAGGGACATCAGGCGCCAGACTTGGGGGCTCACCAGCTCTGCACCAGCTGTACCGAGGGTGTGCCCAGAACCCGGTCTGGGAGCAGGTTGATCTCCTTCATGATGTTGGCCAGGCGGACGGGCAGCTCCTGCCTGAGGAAGGTAAAGGATGTCTTCTCACATGCATTGCTGGAGCCTGTGGGACAGAGCAGCGGTCAGCTCGGGAGTCTGGTGGCCTTTCACCTCGGGCTTTAACCTCCCCACACTTGCTGCCAGAGTTAGTAAGCTCTGAGGTGTTCAGCCTTTCTATGTCCAGAGACCGGTGCTGAAAACCATCTAACTAGGGGCCGGAGCACTAGCACAGCAGGTAGGGGTTTGTCTTGCACGTGGCAGACCCGGGTTCGATCCCTGGCATCCCATATGGCATCCCTCGAGTACCTCCAGGAGTAATTCCTGAGTGCAGAGTCAGGAGGAACCCCCGAGCATTGCCGGGTATGATCAAAAAAGAAAAAAAAAATCCCACCCCACTAGATCCTTCACTTCTGGGGTTTCAGGAGAGATGTGAAGGGGGGGAAAAAGGGCAAAAGCAATTCTAACTCCCCTGCGCTCACCTCCATAACGCCTGCCTGCTCCTGGGGCGGCACCTCACAGGCCCTGCACCTGGGGCCTGCTTGCCTCTAACCACAGGGACAGGGGCCGCTGTCAGGCTCAGGGTGACCTGCTCTGTGCTGATTCCTCATGCTGAGCACTCATGCTGAGCACCCAAATGACCCCTAGGCAGAGCCTGGCGGAGGGAGCCTGGACCTATGTGACAGCTGGATTCCAGAGTCACTTCATGTCTGGGTGAGGCAGGAAACAGGAGCCCCTGACCTGGCTTCCTGCTGAGACAAGGGCAGGAGAGGACCTGGCCAGGGCCTGGAGCTCAAAGATCTGGGATGGTGGTTTTTGCTTCCAACTGTCACTTGGACCTGTCACCATCCTTCGGAAGGGCTCGGTGGTCACACAATAGGCCAAAATGAACTTTTGAGCACCTGCTGTGACAGGGGGCCAGGCTGGGCTGCGTGACCACTAGCGCACATGACCGCCGTGAGCAGGCAGCTGGCCGTCCTGGGGAACGGGTGTCCCGTGTGCTGGCGGCACCCCCGCGTCAGTGACACAGCTGTAACCTGAGTCAGGCTCTGTGTCAACACCACCTGGGAGGGCCTGGCCACTCCCTCCAATCCCTGACTGGCATCAGGGAGATAGCGTGTGGCCAGTCAGGCCCACACAATGCCCATTTCAGTCGCCAGTTGGCACAGCCTGGCTCCTGCTTTACAGCCGCCCCCAGAATGCTGCAAGCGGGTGATCCTGGCCCAGGAATCTTGAGGTGGGGGTGGGGGTGGGAGCTTCAAGGATGGGGAGAAAGGGCTTGCCTAGAGCTCCGCTCCCTGAGGTGCCCAGCTGGAGCCAGGGGGCTGGACAGGGGCAGATTTGATCTTCAAGTGTCCTTGCCCGCTGGGATGGTCCCATGCTGCTCCTTCAATGTCAGATACTGATCAGGGAACACCTTCCCCAGCGCCCCTGCCCCTACCTGCCCAGCATGGCTACCCCCTCTCACCCTGCTTGTAACCCGGGACTCCCCCACAGCCCCCTTCCTCTCTGGGGCCCACTCTTGGGGTGGCCAGAGTAACCCTTTGGTGCCCGGATACTCGCAGCTCTCTCCCGCGCCACTGTCTCACCTCATATCCCCGAACTCTCCAAGACCCCTCCCACAACCCCAGGGCGGCACCCTGGACCCCTCTAGCTCAGTGCCGTCCACTCGCAAAGCACAGTCCAGTCCGACAGTTTCTCCCCGGGCCAGTCCCGACTCCCAGTTAACCCTTTCCTGCTCGGTACCGCCAAGCAACCCTTTCCCGTCACTCAGGGCCTCCCTGCTCGTCCGCGCGAATCCTTCACGGGTAGGTCCCCCTCCTTCCACGTCACCCAGCCCCCACGACCGCTCCCGTACCGAAGTCCAGAAACTGCTTCATGGACAGCGGGGACGGGGAGAACTTGCTGAAGTGCTCGATGTACTTGGGCGCCCCTGCCAGGGACGCGTTCTTGAGCAGCGCGCGGAGCCAGCGCATGGCGGCGGCGGCCGCGGGGCGGGCGCAGATCGGGGTTCGGGTCCCCGCGGGCAGCGCCTCGCAGTCGGGTCGGCCCAGCCCGGCCCAGCGACGCGGTTCGGCCGCCTCCTTCCCTCCCCCCTGTCCAGGCAGCTCGCTCCAAGCGCTGACCAATCGGCGCGGCGCGGAGCCCGGACGTCGCCAATGGCGGCTCACAAACAACTCCGAGCCAGCCAATAGTCGCCCGCCCCGGCACGTGGCTTTCCCCTGGGCCCGCCCCTTAACTCAGTGTTTGCCCGCGACCGGCTGTTGTTTCGGAGGCCGCAAGGAGCGCCCGTCCCCAACTGCGCTCGCTCCGCCCAGTTCTCCTAGGCCCTAACCCGCTTAACCCTTTCCTACCCAGAGCCCCGTTTCTTGCAGGCCTACCCCCCACCCCCGTCCCCACCCCGCACCGTTTCCGCCTCCCTGAATCTCCTTCGCTGTTTTAACGGTCAGTTTCGGCTCAATCAACCCCTTTCCGCTCCTTTCACCTGTGTGCATCTCTACCCGCTCTCGCCTTCAGGGGTCCTGGCGGTTTTCCTGTCCCAAGAACTGTGACTTACACCGTGACCGTTTGCAATTTACGATCCCGAGGCAGGCTTCTATGTATAGGGAATGGCAGTCCTTGGCACAGAGATCCAAACGGCTCGGGAAAGATATTTTACTTTTCCAGCGGATAAACTATCCAGTGGTTAAGCCTTAGAGGTTAGAGGGGGTGGAGGCAGTCCGGATCTTGGAGCTGTGGTTTGAACTCACTTTGCTATTTTCCAAACTTGACCTGAGAAAGAAACCGTCACTGCCCTAAGCTAAGTTCCAAGTCCAGGAAGGTGATTTTTGCTTGGGACTGAAAGCGTCCAGCTCTGGCTGCGGCTGGAATTACTGAGCACGTGGTCTCAATTCCTCAGGCCCATGAGTAGGACGTTTTCCTTCTTCTTTGGTTGTTGGTGGGCATTTATCAAGAAGCTGGAAATAAATGCTAGGCTTTGTCCTGGGCGCACGATCTCAGAGATACCAAAGTTCAGCAATGACGGCAGTATGTGAACCCGACAAGGTCCTGGGCAAGATTCACGGTGGACGGCACTCAGAGCTGAATAAACAACGACCAAGGAACGGACCTGACACTGCTCCACGCGTTATTTCGTTTATTTATTTAGTTTTGGGGCCACTCCCGGCGGTGCTCAGGGCTTACTCCTGGCTCTGTACTCTGGGATCACTCCTGGAGGGGCTGGGGGGGGGGGTTTGGGGGGTTGAACTGGGCTGGCCATGAGAAAGTTCCCTGCTCACTATACTATCTCTCCAGCCCCTCATTATCTAACTTAATTCTCTGGTGTGCTGTGTAAAGACACACCTTTATAACGGAGAACACTGAGGATCAGGGCTTATTCTCTGCTGTAAACCTGTTACTTTTCCTGCTCGCAGCTGTTCGGTGGGTTTCTACCAGCTTTATATACTGGAGATGAACCAAGGACCCTGCAATACAGCAGACCTGTCTGCATGGTCACCCAGAGTGTTTAGGCCTCTCGGGTCACACCCACAGGTGCTCATGGGGCCATGTGGCACCAGGGACTGAATCCAGGTCTTGGAGTACAAAGCTTACACCAGACCTCTCCTATTCCCTGGCCCTGTTCACTTCCTTCCAGTTCTTCTACCGTCTTGTCTTTGGCTTCACTCTCCAGCCTTATCTCCCCATATTCCTCTGCTCAACTCCTGCCATACTTGTCGACTGCCTAAAGCCAACTTCCTATCTCCAGGTCTTCGCAAATCATCTGGGTCATTCTTTCTTCTCACCTTTATTACTGGCTCCCCGTCTCAGCTGCTTTGCCGTCTCTCCCCCTGGAGCCTTCTCTGACCTTTTCCAGCTGGGTTACGGGTTTCCTGCAATAGCTCCCCTGACCTTCTGACTCAGCTGCCCCTACCCGCTAGGCTATAGGCTTCATATAGAAGTGCCAGTGTGTAGCTCTGAAAAGGGAGAAGAGAATGCGCAGAGAAGAGATATACAATTAAAAGATGTTCTTACTTGGGTCTCAGTCATGCAGTGCTCCAGCACCCGTCCCTCTACCAGTGCCCCATTCCCACCACCAATGTCCCACCATCAATGTGCCTCTACGACCACCGTAGGCCAAGGCCCGTCCCCTGCTCCCCATTCCCCACCTGCTCCCCCAGTTTGTTGCAACTACAGTGATCATTACAGTGTATATATGGGCAAGATCCTGGGAAGGACCTGGTCCTAAACTTGATTATTATCTAAGCCTGGAGCACGCACCAGCGCAGCGGTCCTGGCCTGTCTCTTCTCCAGTGTTGCTGTGGTGACTGCAGGGCTTGTAGCTGATTTGTTTTTTAAAGCAAGAAACTTTTATTGCCACTTATTTAGAACAATCTGCGTCTGTGGCTCAAGCATTCCTGGGCTTGAAATGACGTTCCAGAGTCGGGACGCTGTCTCGCTTTGCCAAGGCATCGAAAATCAGATGGGCTGGACATGTAATACGATTTGGAGACGACCGCTGGACTAGAGCCGTTACTGACTGGATCCCATGGGATGTCAAAAGATTACGTGGCCGCCCATCTACAAGTTGTTCAGACTTCTTCGTCAAGACCCTGAATGAACGGTTTGAGGCTCTTCGTATTCCTGAAGCAACCAGATGCCATTGGGCTACACTGGCACGTGATAGGGTCAAATGGAAATGTTACTGGCACCCGCTCAAGGGAAATCGTGAACAACGGGATGTCTAGTGATCTAGTGATTAAGAACAATGTGAGGGGAGTGATCTAGTGATTAAGAACAATGTGAGGGGACCAGGATGGAGAGGTACATGTCTGAGAGAGAACACAGGCTTCTCTGGAGTGAAAATAGATGCAAAGAAACAAGGAAAAAACAAGCAAGAAGCTTTTTTTTTTTTTTTTGCTTTTTGGGTCACATCCGGCAATGCTCAGGGGTTTCTCCTGGCCCTGCACTCAGGAATTACTCCTGGCGGTGCTCGGGGACCATATGGAATGCCAGGGATGGAACCCTGGCCGGCATGGGCTGGCTGCGTGTAAGGCAAACGCCCTACCCGGCTGGACTATCGCTCAGACCCCAAGAAGCATGTTTAAGGGAGAACACGGGCCTGAAGGGTTCCGACTCATTCTTGTAACCAAGAATCATTTCTCTCGTCACATGAACTTTTTGTCATTCCAAATCCCCACATCACCCCAACTGAGCAGGAAACAGACCAGCCACTAAACCCCAACCTCCAGGTGAAGGTAAGGGGGTCCTGGCAATGGAAAACTGGAAGTCGGCATTAGAGACTCCATCTTGTTCTCCACATAGTTTCTTCTTACAGCGTCTCACTCCCCTTGGCCTTTGCCTAGTCTGTTTATTAATTAAAGGAGTGCTTAATGTGAAACCAGGAGTCAGTCATGGCCAGGAGGGAACAGTAACTAGGACAGAGCGTCCGGGGGCTATCACAGGAGGCTTGTGGAGGCTGAATTTTTTTATTTCAGAGCTTTTACCAGAAGCAACCATCATTACCAAACCATTGCCGCCAGCCTGACAGCGTCCTCTCATGGGTCTATGGAATTGAGACCCCCTAAGAGTCCTTATAATAATTCTGCATATATGTTTACATTCCCTATTTCCTGTATGACTTTCCTCCATCCCACCTCAATGATAACCTGTTTTCTTCAACAATTTATTGTTATTGTTTGGGCTGCACTATCTATGCTCAGGGCTTACTCCTAATTCCATGCTCTGAGATCTTTCCTGGTTCAGGGACCATATGCAGAGTTGGATGTGGCGTAAGAACCAGTCCCCCCAAAAAAATCCCCCCAAATGATCCAGATAGTCAATCAATCTTCATCATTGAAAAGTGTAGTCAAGGGGCCAGAGTGATAGTACAGTGGGTAGGGCATTTGCCTTGCCTAAATCCAGGTTTGATTCCCCAGCATACCATATTTCAGTTTTTCCAAACACCACTTAAGCCTGCCCCTATAGCAGACCCTCAATAATTTATTTTATTTTATTTTATTATTATTATTTTTTTTTGCTTTTTGGGTCACACCCGGCAATGCTCAGGGGTTACTCCTGGCTCTGCACTCAGGAATTACTCCTGGCGGTGCGCTGGGGACCATATGGGACGCCGAGGATCGAACCCGGGCCGGCACAGGCCAGCCGCGCGCAAGGCAAACGCCCTACCCGCTGGGCTATCGCTCCAGCCCAATAATTTATTTTATATTGCTTGTTATAGCAAATTTGCTAAAAATGATCAAGAGGACCAGAGAGATAATACGAGCACCACCAGTAGTAATTCCTGAGTGCAGAGTCAGAAATGATCTCTGAGCAAAAAAAAAAGTAGTCAGGGCCCAGATGCTTTCAGTCCCTGTGCCAGACTGACTACACAGGGGCACCCTGTAGGAAGAAGGGTTTGGGTCTGGCCTGTCCAACAGAGCCCCTACAGTCGAAAACCTCCACACTCCACAATCGCTGCCATGTTTAAGCCGTACTCCACTGCTCAGAAAGCTCTCTCCAGAAATGAATCATTGAAAAACTCAGGTATGTGGATTTGTGACTGAAAACTCCAGGCCTTCACCGTGTCGCTCCCTCCCCCCCCCCCATCTCCCTTTTCTTTCTTTTTTTTTTTTTTTTTTTTGCTTTTTGGGTCACACCGGTGATGCTCAGGGGTTACTCCTGGCTCTGCACTCAGGAATTACTCCTGGCGGTGCTCGGGGGGACCATATGGGATGCCGGGATTCGAACCCGGGCCGGCACAGGCCGGCCACGTGCAAGGCAAACGCCCTACCCGCTGGGCTATCGCTCCGGCCCCACTCTCCCAGTTCTTCTGGAAGGCCAGGTGGCCACACCCATGGCCCAAAGTCACCACCCAGTTATAAATTTAACTCCAACTTTATCACCCAGTTACAATCTTTGGAATTCTTAGAGCACGGCCACGTGACTACTCTAACTAGTATACTGATATACTGAGTAGTATACCACGTTTAATGGATGTAAAGTAGAAGGCAACCACTAACAAAACATATACTCACAATGCCTGTCCTGTAACAACATATCAGGAATTTCTTATACAAGGGCTTAGGTTCAGTGGCTCCATGGTGAGTTGGGACAATCTTCACTAACTTTCTTCTAAGAAAACTTTTTGTTTTTGCTTTTTTGGGTCACACCCCAGCGATGCTCAGGGGTTCCTCCTGGTTCTGCACTCAGGAATTACTCCTGGAGGTGCTCAGGAGACCATACGGGCAGCTGGGGATTGAACCTGGGTCAGCCTCATGAAAGGCAAATGCCCTACCTGCTGTATTATCTCTCTGGTCCTCTTGATCATTTTTAGCAAATTTGCTATAACAAGCAATATAAAATAAATTATTGAGGGTCTGCTATAGGGGCAGGCTTAAGTGGTGTTTGGGAAAACTGAAAATAATGGTGGTGGTATTGAGGGTGAATATTGAATATTTGCCAGAAATTAACATGAACAACTTTTTAAAAATTGAGTAGGAACTAAGGTCAATAAGTTCACTAAGGTCAATAAATTCAGTAAATGAAAGCAGGGGCCACAGTGATAGTACAGTGGGTAGGGTGTTTGCCTTGCATGCAGCCGACCTGGGTTCGATCCCCAGCATCCCATATGGTTCCCCGAGCACCGCCAGGAATAATTATTAAGTGCACAGTCAGGAGTAACCCCCTGAGCATCACTAGTGTGACCCAAAAAGCAAAAAAAAAAAAAAAAGTGAAAGCAATAACGCAGATGGTTCAATTCACACGCAACAGCTCAGTAAAAGGTCACGACTTTAGCAATACCGTTACATGATTTATGTTGTAATAAGCAATATAATATCAATTAGTGCCTGCTAAGGGAGCAGGCATGGGAAGGTGGGAAATTAGGGTCTTGGGTGGCGGTCAGGGCACATTGGTGGTGGGACTGGTGTTGGAATATTGAATACCTGAAACAACCATACTGTGAACAACTTTGTAAATCACAGTGTTTAAATAAAGCCAAAAAATTCTTTTAAAGTAGTCAAAACAACATTAGTTATTTTTCCTATAAGAAAACTTGAATTAATTCTTGGTCAAACTAACATAGGTAGAATATTATAATTTTATGTCCAATATTATAATTTTAAAGACAGGCATGCTCTAATTTAAATCTAATTTAAACCTTTAAACATTTTAATTAGTTCTTTCCTGCCTCTCAAGGTGTTGCAGGTGTGGCTGCAGTGCCCAGCTGCATTGGCTGGTGGCAGACAGGAGAAAGGCTTGTCTACACACTCAGGGCTCTGCCCCGAGGGCCCTGGATGGTGGATGGTCTGACATAGAAAAAGACTGGGTCCCATTGGGATGTACCCGGACCCACGGCAGAGCCTGGCAAGCAACCCGTGGTCTACTCAATATGCCAAAAACAGTAACAATAATGGACCTCATTCCCAAAGAATGGAAACATTACTGGCGCCGCTCAAGCAAATCGATGAATAATGGGAACACAAGTGACAAGTGACAATTAGTTCTTATTTAGTAAATATGCTAGATTAATTTATCCAGAGGCCAAATGTAAGTGTTGTAGACATACACACAGACACAGAGAGCTTTCTTTTTCTTTTAGTCATATAAATTTTCTCCCTTTGTCTCTGCAAAGCAGCAAACCTCTCCAGGTTTGGTGAGGCAAAGAACACTCGGTCAGTCACCCAGAAACACACACCTGAGTATAGGCAACCATTAGCGACTCCATCTTGTTCATGTAGACTTCTTCTTTTTTTTTTTTTTTGCTTTTTTGGGTCACACCGCGATGCTCAGGGGTTTCTCCTGGCTCTGCACTCAGGAATCACTCCTGGCGGTGCTCGGGGACCATATGGGATGCCGGGATTCGAACCCGGGCGGCACAGGCCGGCCACGTGCAAGGCAAACGCCCTACCCGCTGGGCTATCGCCTCCGGCCCCCATGTAGACTTCTTACAACTTCTCACTCCCC
Source organism: Cryptotis parvus (assembly GCA_021461705.1). NCBI lineage: Eukaryota > Metazoa > Chordata > Mammalia > Eulipotyphla > Soricidae > Cryptotis > Cryptotis parvus. The sequence continues at coordinate 9,130 of JAJIBD010013663.1, read as the reverse complement.
TTGGTTTTCTCCTGGTCTATTTCTTATATAAAGGAGTATTTCCATATATTGCACTCAGTATTACTCCTGGCAGTGCACAGGGGACTATATGGGATGCTGGAAATAGAACATTGCATGTTAACAGTGTGAAACCAGGATTAAGTCATGGCCATGGAGAATGGGAGAGAACCATCACCGGGTCCTTGGGGAGGAAGTTCAGAAGCCTCACACAAGGATCCTGGAGGCAGAAATTATTTCCAAGCCTTTCCCAGAAGTGGTTCATCATCACCTGACGGGATCCTTCCATCTACCATCTCCCACCTACCCCTCTAGAACGAAGAGGAAAGTGGCTGGAGTGAGAGCACAGCGGGTAGGGTGTTTGCCTTGCACAAGGCCGACCCGGGTTCAATCTCTGGCATTCCATATGGTTCCCCGAGCACCTCCAGGAGTAATTCCTGAGCGAAGAGCTAGGAGTAATCCCTGAACATTGCTGGGTGTGACCCCCCAAAAGAAAACAAAAGAATGAAGAGGGAAATTTCCTGGTGAGGACTTCTGAGTTCCTCAGGTTGCTGGTGTTTAGATTATCCCATGCAGCAGAAGATTTCTTTCCTTTCTCCTTTCTGTCCCCCTTCCCTTCCCTTCCCTCCTTCCTTTCTTGTTCTTTTTTCTTTCTTTTTCTTTTTAGTGTTTTTTGGGCTCCACCTGGCAATGCTCAGGGGTTACTTACTCCTGGCTCTGCACTCAGCTATTACTCCTGGCAGTGCACAGGGGACTCTATGGGATGCTGGAAACCAAACATGCAAAGCAAGCACCCTATCCTCTGTACTATCTATCTCTCTAGCCCAGTAGAAAAGGTTGGGGGGTTGTCTGTTTGTTTTGAGGTCATACCCAGCGGTGCTCAGTGCTCACTCCTGGTTCTCTGCTCAGGGATCACTACCGCAGGGATTAGGGTACCATATGAGTTCCTGGGAATTAAACCTGGATCAGTCACGTGCAAGGCTAATACCCTACTTACTGTACTATTACTATGGCCCCAGTAGAAAAGGTTTTTACATAGGTTTATAATTATACAGTTTGATCAGCTAGGAGATCTCACTGCACTGATAATGCTATTATATAGTATTGTGTCTGAATTCCCCACAGCTACAGCAAAATAAAGAAACAAAAAAACAAAATCCAGATTCAAACAGAGCTCTTCTAAAATGCAAATCCTCTTGGGCCCAAGTGATAGTCCAGTGGGTTGGGTGTTTGCCTTGCATGCAGTCAGACCTGGTTCAATCCCCATCCCATGTGGTCCTCGAGCACTGCCAGGAGTAATTCCGAGTGCAGAGCCAGGCGGAACCCTGAACAATGGGGGTGTGACTCAAAAAGAAAAAAAAACACAAAAAAACAATAAAAATAAATGCAAATCCTCCTACCAAAAAGGCACATAGAGGGCTCAAATCTTGCAGGCCGACTGGGTCTGCAATTGACAGGAAGGCCTCAAAAATTAGAAACCACAAACAGGGGCCTGAGCGATATAGTACAGCAGGTACTTTTGCCTTGCATGTGGCCTACCGGGCTTCAATCCCCAACATTCCATTCCCCAGGTCTCCTGAGCACTGCCAGGAGTAATTCTTGAGTGCAGAGACAGGTGTCTCTGGTTTGTTCTCTCCAGGTGTGACCCCAAAATCAAAACAAACAAACGAACAAAAAACAGCCAGTACTGGGACTTACCCAGGCTTGGAGTACACTGACTACTTCCAAACTAAAACCATTTTTCTCCACTAAGAATGTGCAAGGGAGCTGGTGCCATGAGGGGAAGGAGAGGGAGAGACCCCTAGACAAATGGGTCTTGGGGAGTACCAAAAATTTCATCCAGGGAATCTGCTAAGCTCAGGCCAAACAGCTGTCTCTGCTCCGGTGCCAGAATACACATGCCCTCCTGACAGGCTTGCCAAAAATCTGTTACCAAATCCGAGATCTGAATGCATGTTGCTCGAAGTCCAATAATGGAGAACCAATAGTCAGTGTGAGACACCTGTTCAGACGCCAACAGCCCGAGAAGATGTAGTCACTGTTTTCAAAAAATCCAATGTCACTTCTAATCTGGGGATTGAGGTTTCTAGAGGGGGGAAAGGGTAGGTGGGAGATGGTAGATGGAAGGACCCCGTCAGGTGATGACGACCCACTTCTGGGAAAGGCTTGGAAATAATTTCTGCCTCCAGGAGCCTTGTGTGAGGCTTCTGAGCTTCCTCCCAAAGGAGCCGGTGATGGTTCTCTCCCCATTCTCCATGGCTATAATCTTAACCCCTGGCTTCACACTGTTAACATGCAATGTATGAAAATACTCCTTTAATTAAGAAACAGACCAGGAGAAGACCAAGGGGAGTGAGGAGTTGTAAGAAGTCTACATGAACAAGATGGAGTCGCTAATGGTTGCCTATACTCAGGTGTGTGTTTCTGGGTGACTGACTCATGGTTCTCACCTACATTCACACACACCGCACTCACGATCACATGCAGCACTGAAGATTGACTTTAAGGTTATGAAGATATGAAGATCACACCTTGTTGTTCAGTAGGAAATTATTGCAGAGCAGAGGGGCTGAGCTGGTGTGAGCTTTGTTGAACCCAAACCAAACTTTTGTCAGATTTTTCTTCCTGCAGTGCTGGGAATGGAACCCAGGACCTCACACACGAAAGGTAAATGCTCAACCGCTCGAGCTGCATCCCAGGCCAACCTCAGCTGAACTTTGACAACAGAAGGCGGTCGCCTGGATTCAGTAAATAACTCAGACTCTGAGAGCTTCCGCTGGGTGCTGAGTCTTCCTGGAGGAACAGGACCCTCCCCTGGTTCATTTATCAGGGAAGGGGCAAATCCTAGCACAAAGAAGGAAGGGAGCAAGGTGGGGGGGCATAGTAGGGGGACCCAGGAAGGAAGAGCCACACAGACCACTGGAGAGGAACAGTGTGGGCCTGGGGGTTCTCGGTGACGCTAGATGGAGGTTTTACAATCATTTCCAGTCTTCAGTGGAGTCGGCCATGGGAGTCAGCCTTGGTGGCAATTCACAGGAGAGCCTGTACTTAGTTTAGAACCCGTCCTGGGAGGGCAGCCTTGCTCCAATCCCACAGGCCAGTGTGGAGGAGGTAGCAAGGGTGCCCGGAAACACTGCCAGGAGCCTACTCAGCACTAAGCCCGCAGGACCAGCTGTTCCAGGCCAGGCCCTGGCACTCCTGATGGCGCTGGCAAATAGCCACTACCCATCTCGCCAGTCTTGGGTCTGATGACTTGCCATGGCGCCTAGAGGTGTGGGCAGTGACGGGAAATCATGGTGCCTGGCGGAGCTCATCTCTGCAAGGGTCTCTCCACCCTTGCACACAGCCTGCCTGCACCCTGACCTCAGATGACCACTTCCTGCCTCCCCCGGTGCAGGCAACCCTACCCCCAGCTCCCGCCTCAGGGCTACCACACTGGCTTCCAACAAGCCTTTGGGATTCAGTTCCTCTCTGAGCCTCTCCTTTCTGGGCTCTGGCTGTTCGTGGCCACGACTTAGCAGGGGGCATCCCCGAGTACACAGAGCACTCCCCCATCAAGAGTCCACTTTCCTTCTTCGTCCAACATCCTGTGTGCTCCTCACTTTGTCCTTTCTTTTGCTTGTTGGGTCCCACCCAGTGATACTCAGGGGTTACTCCTGGCTCTTCACTCAGGAATTACTCCTGGTGGTGCTCGGGGACCATATGGGATGCCGGAGATCAAACCCAGGTTGGGCCCGTGCAAGGCAAACGCCCTACCCGCTGTGCTATCACTCTGGTCCCTTACTTTGTCCTTTTGGGGAGCTAGTTGACACAATTACTATCCACCTGATGTGGAGCTGGAGAGACGGGCTGCATGGAGGCGGGATGTACAAACAGGAGTTGTTTATTGGTGCCGTGAGAAGCCTATATACAAAGAAGGCACAAGGAGAGGGGAGGGAGCCCCCGATACAGTACCGTGGAAGGGGGTGCAGGGAAGGGGCTCGAAAGGCAAGGGTCAGCAGAGGCCTCCTGGGGCCAGCCTGAACTTCTAGAATGGGCCTCAGGATTCAGTCCGCGGGAGAAGAGTCAGAGCCAGTGGCAGCTGCGAAGTATCCTTCGGTTTCCTGGCCCATGGTCAGGGGACGCAGAGGTGGTTCAGCTGGCTGGGGCAGGAATGGGTTTCCCTTCCCCTTCTACATTCAAGCGTCACTCCCTCTGTGACCTCAGGGGGCTGGGGGTGGGCGTGGGGGCGTCTCTCCAGGCCTTTTGGGGCCGGGGATGCAGTGGTGAGTGAGAAGTGGCGTCTTCCCTCTTCGCAACATCTCCTCAGCCCAGGCTTGGTCCCCCTGCAGAGAACCCATATGTCCATGTCCAGCGTGTCCAGCAGCTGGTCCCCTGGCTCCTTCCAGCTGCGGCTCGGGAGAGGCTATGCAGCTGTGGAAGGAAGCCTTCTTGGGGACTTTCTAGTTCATTTTGTACATGGGTCTGAGCAAAGGAGGTCGTGCAAAAGTCCTCTGGGACCAGGTCTGGGCATAGGAGGTCGTGCTAATGTCTTCTGGGACCAGGGCCCCTGCACTCTGCACGGGTGTTTAGAGCTGCAGCCGGGAGCCTGGGGGTGGGGTGGAGTTCAGGTGGAGGAGCAGGTCCCTGTCAGTAGTTTTCATCTCGAGTCAGTCCATGACCATGGCTCGAGGGTCCAGTGTGAAGAAGGGAGGATCAGCGTGTGTTGGGGCCTTTTCCTCCCTGGCTCTGGGGAGGACCTTTGGCTTGACTTCGGGCACAGGCAGAGGCTGTGGGATGTGCCTCTGTGCTGTCTGCCACCCACAAGCATAGTCCCACGAGCAGCGGGGTCCATGTGTCCGGGCGCGGTGTACCCGGCATCGCGAGGTCTGGGGGAGAAGCCCGTGGCTAGGCAGCACCTGCTTGAGCTTGGAGACGAATCTCCAGCCAAAGGCGGCAGCGCCCTGTGCCCGTCGGGGCATCATTTATGATAAATAGAAGAAAGGGACATGGAGAGAGGGACAGGGGAGGGACCGGGAGGGCGTCAGTAGTACAGGTCCCATCCCTGCCAGCTGGTCACCCAGTGCTTCTTGGAGGGCAGGGTGCCCTCCGGAGGCGGGTAGCGCTCTTCCTCACGGATCCGCACGGCGTGGTACTTGGGCATGATCTGGTAGTACAGAGTCCGGCTAAAGAAGTCGCACTGGAGTGGGGGAGAGAAGGAAGGTGGTCAGTGCCAAGGGGACGGCGAGGCTCTCCCTGCGGAGGAAGGAGGAAGACAGAGAGGAACAGCACAGGGAATGGAGACAGAGGGGCAGAGAGTGGATCCAATGGTGATGTTTGGGGGGCTGTGTGTCATCCCAGAGTGCCCAGGAGAAGGAAGACGCGTTCCCGGCAGGAAGGCTCAGGGTCTGCTCCTTCCCTAGGGAGGCGGAACAGGGAAGGGGAGGACCCTCTTGTTTGTTTTTGTTTGTTTTTTGCTTTTTGGGTCGCACCCCAGCGATGCTCAGGGGTTACTCCTGGCTCTGCACTCAGGAATCACTCCTGACTGTGCTCGGGGACCATATGGGATGCCGGGGATCGAACCCAGGCCGGCACAGGCCGGCTGCGTGCAAAGGCAAACGCCCCTACCTGCTGGGCTATCGCTCCGGCCCCTGGGAGGACCCTTTTGGAACTTCCCTTAAAGCCCATAGAGGTGGAGTCAAGCCTTGGCACAGACCCTTCTCCAAATCTCTAGAAAGCAAATGGGGCACCGGGAGGGGCTGGCGACTTCCCTCCTGGGGGTCTCGAGTCCTTGAGGGGTTCCGCTGGACGGCTGGTGAGAGCAGAGACCCTGGGCGCCACCGGCCATGGAGGGGACACAGAGAGTGACCTGCCCTGGTGGGGGTGGTGCTAGGGGTGAGGTGCAGAGGTGCCTCGTGGAAAAGGAGACAGGAGAGTCAGAGGTGCCCGCAGCTGCAGGGCTGGAGGAGGAGGGGCCCGGGGGGCTGTTACCACGGGTGGGCGGGGCTGGGGGCTGCCCCTCAGTAGTCGTCGGTCAGCCTCTCTGTTTCTGACGGCTGGCTCTTCACCTCGGCCTTCTGCCTCTTGGCTTCATACAGGCGCGAGTGCGGGCTCGCTTGAAGAAGCCGCACTGCGGGAGGGGAGCAGGCAGGGAGGGCCGTCAGGGGGAGCCGAGGGGTGGGGCCCGGCGCCCCGATGCCTGGGCCCCGGTCGCTGCTTGGTGGTGTGGTCCTGGGTTCCCCTTTCCGGTTTGCTGCTGTCCCGCCCCTGCTGACCCCAACCCCTGGGGAGCACCTGGTGGAGGAGGGGAGGCTGGGACAGAGGGTGAACCTGGAAGCTAGGGATCAGGTGGGGAGGACATGCGGGAGGGCAGGGTGAGATGGACATGAGGAGTGGGATGGAGGGACAGTTGGTCTGTGGGCAGGAGGGCTTGGAGTGTGTGTGTGGGGGGGTCCTTGTAGGGGACTGGGGTTCTAACCTTCCATAGCAAGAGGATGATCAGCCCGAGCACCAGCAGCCCGACACCAATGGCCACAAGCACCAGCCAGAGTTCTATTTCAGGAGGCAGCTCCTCAGCCAGCTCGGAGTCAATGTCCACGGAGAACTGGACAAGGAGAAGAAAGGGGTCAGCGGGCTTAACCTGCCGCTGTCACTGCCAGGACCCTGTTGTTTCGTCTACTGCCAGTAGAGGGCGCTTGGGGACTGGGAAAAGTCTGTCTGCTCCTTCCGCATCTCAACCTGGCAAAAAGCAGCCTCACCTTTCTGGGAGGCCGCCTGGAGTCTGAGTTCCTGACCCACACATCCAGGTTAGGTACCAGCTCCACCCCGAGAGCTGTGAGATCACGTGTATCACTTGTCTTCCCGTTGTTCATAGAAACAATTTCACCTCTTCATCTCATGCTCTCTGAGATGGGAATGCTAAGCAGAGTGCTCAAAAGCATGGGTTTGGGAAGACACTAGCTGAGAGTCACCTTGGAAAAGTTCTTTGGGAGGCGGGTAGGGTGTTTGCTTTACACGTGGCCAAACCAGGTTGGCCCCACGCATCCCATATGGTCCCTGAGCACCGCCAGGAGTAATTCCTGAGTGCAGAACCAGGAATAGCCCCTGAGCATCGCCGGGTGAGACCCAAAAAAAAAAAAAGAAAAGAGAAAAGTTATTTAATCTCTCTGTTATTTATCTCTAAAATGGGAATTGGGTAGGGCATTTGCCTTTGCATGCAGCCGACCCAGGTTTGGTCCCCCAACATCCCATATGGTCCTTCAAGAACCTCCAGGAGTAATTTCTGAGTGCAGAGCCAGGAGTAATCTCTGAGCATCACCGCATATGACCCAAGAAGCAGAAAAATACTTAATTAAACAGGATTTAAAATTTAAAAACAAACAAACCTGGGGTTAGGGAAATAGTACAACAGGTAGGACATTTGCATTGTACTCATCCAACCGAGGTTGGATCTCTTAACACCTTATATGGTCCCTCAAATGCACAGCCAGGACTATATCCTAGCAAGGCTGACCCAAAGTACAACGAACAAACCAACCAACCAAAAACCTACCTAATGGGCCTGAGAAAGCTCAATGGGCTGGGCGCAGGCTTTACATGTAGGAAGCTCGGGTTCGATCCCCACCACCACTGGGAACAACCGCTGACCCCCCAAACACAGAACCAGGAGTAGCACCACTGGGCATGGCCAAAATACCAAACCAAAACAATTAAAACCTACCTCACAGGAGTTCCAAAGAGGAGTTAGTATTTTATGGGGAGTAAATTGCTTTGAGCAGTATGTGGTACAGAGCAAGCATTCTATACTTACAAAAATAGAACAAAAGAAAGAATTCGGGGCTGGGTGATAGCGCAGCGAGGAGGGCGTCTGCTTTTTTTTGGGTCACACCTGGCGATGCTCAGGGGTTACTCCTGGCTCGGCACTCAGGAATTACTCCTGGTGGTGCTCAGGGGACCATATGGGATGCCGGAGACTGAACCTGGGTTGGCCGCTGCAAGGCAAATGCTCTACCCGCTGTGCTATCGCTCTGGCCCCTGCATATTCTATCATACTTCCCTATAAAGGAATAATATATATATATATATTCACATATTTTACAAATTTTGTTGCATATCGTACAGAACAGCCTATCACAGCCCAGCTCAAGAGGCTGCTTGCGATCGCATGGTTCATCAACAAATGCTGGATTTTGAGATGACTACAAGAGTATGCTACCTGCATGGCAGAGCCTGGCAAGCTACCCGTGTCGTATTTAATTGTCAAATACCAGTAACAATTTTAGACCTCATTCCTATGACCTAATGGAATGGTTTGGGGCTCTTTATGTTCCTGGAGCAAGCAGGTGCCCTTGGGCTCTACTAGCATGAGACAGGACATATGGAATGTTACTGGTGCCCGCTCGATTCAATCGATGATGAGCGGGAAGACAGTGATACAGTGATACAGGAAAAGAAAATAATTCTTCTGACCATACATGCTTCTTCTTCTTCTTCTTTTTTTTTTTTTTTTTTGCTTTTTTGGGTCAGCGCTGCAATGCTCAGGGGCTACTCCTGGCTCTGCACTCAGGAATTACTCCTGGTGGTGCTTGGGGACCATATGGGATGCTGGGGATCGAACCCAGGCCGGCATAGGCCGCCGCGGCAGCAAAGCCCTACCCGCTGGGCTATTACTCGGCCCCATACATGCTTCTTTTAAAACTGTTTTTTTTTCTTTTTCTTTTTTGGGTCACACCCAGAGGCGCTCAGGGGTTACTCCTGGCTCTGCACTCAGGAATCACTCCTGGCGATGTTCGAGGAGACCATATGGGATACTGGGGATCGAACCCGGGTTGGCCACATACAAAGCAAAGCGCCCTACCTGCTGTGCTATTACTCGGTCACAAAACTGTTCTTTTTTTTTTTTTTTTTTTGCTTTTTTTGGGTCACACCCGGCGATGCTCAGGGGTTACTCCTGGCTCTGCACTCAGGAATTACTCCTGGCAGTGCTCGGGGGACCATATGGGATGCGGGGATCGAACCCAGGCTGGCATGGGCCAGCCGTGTGCAAACGCAAACGCCCTACCCGCTGGGCTATCGCTCCGGCCCAAAACTGTTCTTTTTTATGTGGGGGTTCACACCATTGATGCTCAGGAATTACTCCTGGTGGTGCTCAGGG
>JAJIBD010013662.1:0-40069 GCA_021461705.1 Cryptotis parvus | reverse complement strand
CGGTGATGCTCAGGGGTTACTCCTGGCTCTGCACTCAGGAATTACTCCTGGTGGTGCTCGGGGACTATATGGGATGCCGGGGATTGAACCTGGGCTGGCAGGGCCGGCCACATGCAAGGCAAACGCCCTACCTGTGATAGCTCTGGCCCCCTGAAAAAATAATTCTATAGGCTGCCTCTGAACTCTCAAGAAACATCAATGAGATTTCATAGATTTTGGTGCATTAGATGAGACTAAAACAGCATTTCATTAATTACTAGCATATTGCCTTGTTAAGACCCACAGAGTTAGGTTTTCCTGGTAAGCATCTTTACTTTCCCCAAGTTTTAGTAAAGAATTTTGGGGGAATGAGGATAGAAATAGGGAAGCAGCGTTACATGTTGCCAGAGGATGTGAAGGCTTCTGAGATGGGTGCAGAATTATAAGAAAATATTTAATATCAACATCAAAAAAAATTCCTCTGCCTCTTCTCTTGAGCCTTTCGTAGAGACTGGTGATAGTTGCAAAAGAATATTTATTTACAGAAGAAATTCTGCAACACCTCTTTCCCCAGTCAATCCAAGGGTGAAATTTGATTTGACTATTTTTGTAATATATTTCAAATCCTCTTTCTCTCCAGCGCCCCTGTTACTAAGTCATCATCTCCTGCCTGGATTATTGCAGTAGCTTCTTACCTGATCTAGCTGCTATTTTTTTTTTCTATTTTTGCATATGATCGCTTCTCGCCTTTTGGCTAAGATCAAGTGTATTTTTGCAGATGACCACAAGACAGCCAAAGTAATTTCCTAAAAACAAATTATGTCAAGTTACTCTTCTCCTAAAAAAAAAAATCCTCTGTTTTCTCATTGAACTTAGAAAGTTTTTCTTTTGTCCTGCAAGCTACAAGTTACTGGCTGGTGAAGGTCTCTTTGCTGACCTTACAATGCTTCCTAAGAATTGTGCTGTGGACGCCCCCCCTTCCTTTGCTGTGAATTTGCAACCACTTTTCTGCTCAACCTCTTCCTTCCTCCTCCTTCTCTTCTCTTCACAGGGTGCTCACCTCATGTTGGAGGACTCAATTTAAAAAGATGACCTTCTCCAGGAGGTCATTCCATCAAAGGCAGGTTCCGGCTGCTGTTCTCCATTTGGCTCTTACTTTTCGCTTTTGTCACTATCTTCTAACTTGTTTATTTTAAACACTCCACACCAGCCTGTAGGCTCCAGGTAAGCAACACCTTACCTGGTCTTATTCTCCAGGTATTATCATTCAACCTTTGGAACTTTCTGGAACAGAGGGTGCGCAGTGCATATGCTTGGTGATTGAGTAGAATGCAGAGATGACATCGAAGTTACCTTTCAGGCCTCTGTTTTGTTTTCGTCTCAGCCTACCGTGATCCCACATTTCATCCTTAGCAGAAAGCTAAGATACTCAGTGAGCATTTTATGGACGAAGAACCTGCAGTTTAAAAGATTTGTCTAGAACTTCACAGCCAAGAGGGAAGCGAAGCCTATCAGACAAGCTGAATCCCGATTTAAGGTCTCTGTGCTATTAGCCACTGTGCTGGACCGATGTGAATCCATTTATCCCACCTACATTTATTAAGACTCTAAAATGAATAAAATTACCAAGAAATAAGCAATCGTCTAATAGTACTATGAGATGGATAAGCCACTTGGCAGTGGAAACATATTTATGGATGAAATTACTAGCTGGTATTTGTAAAGCAGGCTGGGGTCCAGGACATGATTGCAGCGTGCTGTTCAGTGGAATTGGAGTCAAGAAATACTCAAGTGCGCTCGTGATTGACAGGCATTGGCGCTGCCTTGGGAAAGATGGGCGTGGTTTGGAGAAGCCTCTCGTGAGCTTGTTCAGGACTAGACTGAGCAGGTGAGTTTCTTGACAGATGGATGTCAAGGCTGCTGCTTTCTTTGTTAGGAGCTGAACAAAAAGCAGGTTTTCAGTCTACTTTCTGAGGAAACTAATGGTTAATGTCTACCTTATAAACGTTTGTAGTATCTATGGAGAAAATATCATTTCAAGTCTCAAGCTAGAAAATGTTCCATAGGTCTGGGCTGGCAAGGCAATGCAATGGAACAGAGTAAACTTTGTCATGGAAGGAAAAAAAATCCAAGTGCTGTGCTTGCAATCCTTCTTACCAGAATATTTCTCTTTGAAAACATGCAAAAGACAGGTCCTTAGAGAGCTGGAACTGGTGGGGATGTTGAGGTTGCCTTAGCGTTTGGATATTCATGGGGTCCTACTACTCCATGAATTAAAGCATGAAGTTTCATTCTAAGTTTTTCAATATTAAACTAACTTAGAGTTTTTTTTTAAATCTCAAACCAAATGGTAAAAAGTTTTGCTTGAGGATAAGGTCAAGATAGTTAAAGTAATATTTTTCCATGCATCTCTAAAAAATTCTTGGGAAAGTCGTTTGTCAATTATTAAATGTTTTTTTTTGCTTTGAAATTCCATTTATTATACTAAGACTGGAAAAATGCTTTGCACAAAGAGCGTTTCAATTAAATTTATTTAAACACCTCCATTTAGGTGTTTATTTGTCGGCAGAAATAGAACATTCCTGACACTGATTGGACTGATTAATGGTACTCAGCCAAAGGATCATAATTAAACACTGAACCTACATGGTCTGTTGGTTTTATGTTGTATAAATTATGCATAAGCTTGACATTTATATTTCATGGAAAAATTGCAGTGTTGTTGCCACAATGCATTGTCTCCATAGCGAATATTATATGCGTGAATGTGCTATAGTCCCGGGCGTACTACTTTTTTTTTTTTTTTAACAAGCAGAACTCTCAAACAACGATTCCGTATTCTCAGTTCACAGATGCAGAAGGCTCCGTATTTGCGCTCTTCCTGGAGGAGCAGGATACTCTGTTCTTACTGCTGTCACTTTAAAAAATAAGAATAAATGTAGACAATGTTCCCTTCCGAGGCATTTGTTCCTAGTCCTGCATATAGTTTTTTGGGGTGCATTAGGGTTGCAACCATTTGGACTTTATATGTAAAGATATTGAAAATATAATTACATATAATTGAAATATATATTATCTGAAATATAATTATATATAATTGAACTATATATGAAATATACATTATATGAAATATAGTTATATATAATTGAAAATATGTAAATATTTGAAATTTTTCAAAATATTGAAAATTATCATCACTATTATTTAATGAAAAGCTGGAAGAATATTATTATAAAATTCAAATGTGTGAGTCTTTATTAGCGACCTCTATGTTGTTCTTACTCACCTCCAAGTGCTGAATTTTCCATTCAGTGTGATAGCACCCCGGAGACCAGCTTTTGGGAATGATTGCGTTGTGGATCATTAAAGAGCTTTTCCTAGGAAGTGTTTTCTCAAAGTTGGTAATTGGTAGCACCAAGGCCATAGCTAGCCTCTCCAGAATATGGAATGTGGTATTAATAAAAGGTGAGAATTATCTCTGCATCCGTGTTCGGTGACTCTGTTGCTTGCTGATGAGTTTTGAGTCACAGAAATCTTCTGTCACATTTCTCTAGCTTCCAAGTTTCATCCTGCTGGTTCTGTCCCTGCCATTCTCTCTCGCGTTCTTCACTTGGTCAATACCTTCTTATCCTGTAGAACTCAGGGTAAATGCTTATCAGATCAACCCTCCCAGACCATCCATCTCAATTAAGTTTCCTTCTTAGATTTCCTCTCACAACCTGCACTTTTCCTCTGCCGCACTAGATGCAATGAATAGATTGTTCCAGAGGTTGCCAAACATCCTTGGTCTTCCACCCCTGATAGATTTACCTTCTTTAAGCAAACATACAGAAAAGTATAACCTAGAAATGTCATGCCTGAAGTTATTATTTCCCCCTTGCATCATTCTGGTGCCCCAGATGGGAGTCGGTTTTGCCCATTTTGGGGACATCCGATGACTGTTCGGAGACTACAGTCCTCAGTGGCATCTGTCTTTGCATTCTTGCCTCTTGACATTTGCTTGTCACAGGGCTGATGCTCCTTGACATTTTCATGGATAATATTTTAAGTGGTAACCACAATCATCTTTACCAAGAACTTATTTAGTTTGCGTTTTTGGGCCATACTTGGTAGTGTTCGGGGCTACTTTGGACTTGGTGCTAGGAGGCTGCTTGTAGTGGGGGCTCCCAGGGGGCTGTGTGGTACCAGGGATTGAAATGCTGACCCTTCAGCATGCAAGGCCTGCACTCTGTCCACTGAGTTAGCTCCTGCTTTAGGTACTGCCTACTGAGTGAACTTGGTTTCTGGAGCTTCACGTGTCTGGCCTTCACAAGGGGAGATGTTCTGCCTAAGCTTATTCTAGAAATGAAGGAACTGGGCCACACGTGGGGAGATTTTGTCACCAGTAAAATGAGCAAGCCAGAGTTTTAACTCATTCTGTCCTGTCTTAGGTTATGATCTCTGCTCAATCATGCTAGAATATGCTCTTACTGAACAACAAGGGATTATTAACACAAGGTAAGTTGCTATATTTTCATTTTCAACCATGACCACACAAAGCTATTTATTGCTTCGGTTCTTCTTTCTGCATTAGAAGCTACCCTCCCCACCCCCCAAATTCTTAACGTCTCAAACAGTGACAGTTAGACATGCATGTCTGCACTCTGAACAGGACTCAAGGGAGCCCTTCAGTTCTGTTCCACATGGCCTAAGTTTTGGTCTGGGCAATGCTACACGTGGACATTCAGATGGCCCTGCTGGACTCCTTACGGCGCGGTCTCTGCAGTCCATGCGGGTTCTCAGATCAAGACAGCCAGCACCAGAGCAAGCCCCTACGTTCCTCATTTCCACTTGGCTACTGTCAGCCAAAAGTCAGTTCTGTAGCCAATCCCTGAATCAAAGTCAGGGAGAACTATCCAGGGGGCATCGCTCGCTGCAGAGGGTCACAGTGAAACAAGCTACTCCATGGCTATGAAATGCAGTAGTAGGGTCAAAGCCTCAGGGCCCTGTTCTTAATGTTTCTACTGCAGTCAAATGCTCTACCCCTGAGCTATGCTCCCTAAGTTCTTTTATTTATTTATTTATTTATTTATTTATTTATTTATTTATTTGCTTTTTTTGGGTCACACCCGGCAATGCTCAGGGATTTCTCCTGGCTCTGTACTCAGGAATCAATCCTGGCGGTGCTCGGGGGACTATCTGGGATGCTAGTGATCGAGCCCGGGCCGCATGGGCTGGCCACGTGCAAGGCAAATGTCCTACCCGCTGGACCATCGCTCCCGCCCCCCCCGCCAAGTTCTTAATGTTTCTAAAATTGAGAGGGGGTGGCTGACTCCTGGCTCATCTCCTCCCTAACCACTGCCCTCGAGGAAAAGGCACAGTCATCTCTGCGTTTGCCAGGCGAGGCTGGATTCCGGTAAGAGTGAGAAACACCCCCCCCATGCGTCACTCAGTCTGAGCAGCATAAACCTATTTCTTGCCCTCACTGCTTGCCAGTGCCAGTGGGCAGAGAGCTGAGCTGGTTAAAAGCCTTCAGGGACATGAGCTCAATCTGCCATCACAGAAGCCATTATTGGGTCCTCAGTGTGGTGGCTTGTGCGGAGTGTCCTCAAAGTGTCAGCTGGAGGTGTTAGATGTCACTTTGGTTTACACTTTGTTGGCCAAACCAAGTCTCAGGACCACAGGCAACTTCAAAGAGGGTGAAGAAGTACAAGGCTACGTCTACACCGCGCGAGGGTAGCAAGCAGTGCTTGGTGAAACACTGGACACGGGGTTAAATGAATTGCCCTCCGGCTTCCCTCAATTTACATATTAAAGTCATAATTCTGGTATCTCAGAAAATGACTCATCTGAAACGGATTGTTGCCAAGTTCACCAGTTATGGAAAGGTCACACTGATGCAGGATGTGCCCCTTGTACAATGTTTTCCTTAAAAAGTTAGGATGAATAGCTGGACTTCGATGCTCACATGGGGAAAGACTACATGAAGATGAAGGCCCAGATAGAGGAAGATTCTGTTCCCTGAAGGAACAGCAGCCAGGGCAGGTGGAGGCCCCGCAGATGAGGGGGACAGACCAATGCCTGAGCGGGGCCAGCGCTTTGTTCTTGCTCTTGTAGCCTCGGAACCAAGGGCTGATTCTTTTCATTGTTCCTGGCTATCCAGTGCAATGCCTCTAGCAAAGAATCTGCTGTTTCTGACTGCCCCCGTCTCCAGCAGGGCTTGTTTGCCCTTTGAAATACTTTCTCTTCAGAATTTCCTTTCTGTTCATCTTCTGCACATGTTGTGCCCCGGGTGGCAGTCTGAAAGCGTCACCTATTTTCCTAATGCAAGACCGTGAAGTTCTTTGTAACTCCTTTGTTCCTTTTGCTTCTAATGAGAGCCAGTTTCACAAAATATTCCCCTTGCGATGTTTCTTGCTTGCTCTTTTTATTCGCCTAAACCTTGCTGTGTCTTGCATTAATGGAGCCATAGATTTCTGTGTCGTGTCTTTGAGTCTCAAGTCACGTCCCTTGTTTTAGAGGAACAGGATGGTCTACTCGCATGGCGTCAGTCTCACTAGCTGATCTCTCTACCGGTCCACCATGTTCTGTTAGCTCCTGGACATGTTTCTGCCTCTCTGGACTTAATACCTTGCATAACATCTTTCTTAAATTTCATTTTTATTATGACCTGTCTAACGCAGTAGAATGTACCTGATGGTCACCCATTACCACACTCATCTCAATAATTTTACCTCAGTGCTTTTGTCTGACATTTTCTACGTGGAATGTTCTCCCCAATAATTCATGTCTTTCTTTTATGGTTATATCAGCTCTCATGTCCTCTGGGATGCTTAATGGATAACACCATCCGTACTGCTCTTAACCTTCTTGGCAGTTATTATCTTACTCTGATTCAGGCATTGTCCTTGCTGGAACAGTAAAGTAGACAGTAACGGTCGGGCTTGGTTAATACTTGGATGGGGAGTAAAATAGATAGTACTAGTCAAACTTTTTAGATAAAGTTTCAATGACGTTAAAACTCATTACAGATACTATAGCTAGTGAAAATGATCATGTTAACAAAAAAAAAACCAACAACCTTGACTTCTGTATAATTTATAGAAAATAAATGCTAATTCTTTTGTTGGGAGGAGACTAACCTGGCAGAACTCAGGATTTCCTCCTGGCTCTGCACTCAGCAATCGCTCCTGGCAGTGCTCTGGAGACCACATGGGGTGCCAAGGCTCGAGTCTGGGTTGGCCTCTTGCAAGGCAAGTTCCTTGTCTGCTGTGCTTATTGTCATGGCCCCATAAATGCATTAATTATATTTTATTTATATTTATGTATGTATTTATTTATTTAGCTTTTGGGGTCACACCTAGGAATGCTCAGGAGTTGCTCCTGGCTCTGCACTCAGCAACTACTCCTGGCATTGCTCAGGGGATCATATGGGGTGCCAGGGATCAAACCCAGATTGACCGCATATAAGGCAAATGCTATACCTGCTGTCGGTTTGGCCCCAAATGCACTAATTTTAAAAGTATGTCTTCATACTGTGTCCTTTTCACTCCAAAAAAACTGTGTAATATCACCATAGTCTTAATCTTTTCTTCTTGCTGGCATTGTATTAGCTCTTCATCTCCAAGATCAATGAATTGAATTCTGTGACTATAGATTAATTTTGTTTATTGTAGAACTTCATGTACATGGAACCCTATAGTATATTTGCTTTGCTTTCTGATTAGAATTATAATTTTGATATTCACTCATATTGGTTTTGTATTAGCAATTATTTACTTTTAATGTTGAGTAATATTCTGGTGATTTGTGTAAACAGATGCACCCTAACTTCTTTTCCTTTTCACCTCTGATATATACCATTATTTCTATTTCTTGCCTATTTTGAGCACTTTGAATTTTATTTTAGAAGCTTTTGTGTTTGGATATGTGTGTGTGTGTGTGTGTGTGTGTGTGTATTCTTTTGGGGAAATACCTAGGGTAACATTATAGTTCATGTGCTAAGCATATATTTATCTTGATAAGAAACTAGCAAATGGCTTTCCAGAGTAGTTACCCATTTCACATTCCCACCAACAATATATCAGACTTCAATTGTTTCACAGTACTGTCCCCATTTGGTATTTTCAGTCTTCTAATTTTAGTTATCACATAACATTATATCTAACTATAGCTTTATTATTACTTTGATTGCCGATGACATAAGCATAAAATTGTATTTTTACCATTTCTTTTTAAGATTTGAGAACTTTCCCAGAACTTTCGCTTAAAAGTTTGACTCTAAAATTATTTCATATTGAGCTAGGAAATATATATATATGACTCACTTGGATCACTTGTCTTTCTGTCGTTCATCAATTTGCTCGAGCGGGCACCAGTAACATCTCCATACGTCCTCTCACATGCTAGTGTAACCCAAGGGCATCTGTTCACTCCAGGAACATAAAGAGCCTCAAACCATTCCATCAGTTCATGGGAATGAGGTCTATAATTGTTACTGGTATTTGGCATAACAAATATGACACAACCGCAAAACAGCTGTGTGAGCTGGGCTTGTGATCAGCTCTTCTGCTGGGTGGAGCTCTGATGAGTGGGGAGTCCTAATGTGGAAAATGGCGGCCCTCATGGTGTGAGGGTCGTCTGGCTTTTTGTGAGGCTCTGCTGGGGTGGCGGGCCAGGGCTAGAACCCGCCTTCCCTCCTGGGCGCCTCATGATCAGCTGGGCACAAGGAGAGCCGGTAGTAGCTCTACCCCATGTATGTGAATCTCTGGATCAGGCATACCTGGGCTGGGCTTGAAAAAGACCATGTATATATGAATATATGTAGAAAATATGTGTGTATATACGTAAATGTATGCATGTCTATAAATGACAGCTGTGATTTATGAGATAAGACCATTTTATCCCAGTCTATGGAATGTCTTTTATTTTTTTTAATGCAATATTTCTTTTTAAAGTTCAAAGACTGAATTTTGTTGAGGTTTAATTAATTTTTTAAAGGGAGGATTATACCTGGTGGTACTCGGTGACTGTTCCTGGCTCTGTGCTCTGGAATGATCCTGGGGGTGCTCAGGATCATAGCTGGTGCCTGGGATATGAACCAGTCTCAGCCGAGGCAGCTGATACAAGACCAGAGTCTCCAACTGTCTCCAGCTTCTAAAGTTTCCTCTTATTGACAGACATTGGTCCCCCAACCCACACTAAGAAAAATAGATCTTTCCAAAGATGTAAAGAGATTTAGTAGGTTATGTTTTAAGAAACTTGTTGATTTCACTTCAGTTATCTAATTTATCAGGAGACGTTTGCTTAAAGTAGATCCTTAATAAGGCCAAGAACCAGGGAGGGCCTGAGTTTTCACTCACCAGCCAATTCATGAGTTTGCCTGCTGCAGACTCATGCACACCAGCAGATGACATCAGGCTTTGGGTCAGAAGTGATAGACACTTTACTGTGCTCAGTAGGTGCTAGACACTTTACTATGCAAAGTAGAAGCAGGGACTGGAGTATCCACATTCCTTTACCAGCGTCCAGCACTCTAGCTCCAAAGGAGTTAAGATGGTCAAATGGTCAAATGACAGTTATACTTGCAATTGTTTACATGCTAGGGGACAATAATGACAGAACACCACACGTTTATTGTTTGTTTAAAAACCTGGTTTATTTATTGTTGGGGTCAAACCCGTTAGTGCTTAGGATTTACTCCTGGTATATGGCTTATGGTACCATATACAGTGCTGGGGATGTTACCTGGGTTGACTGTATGCAAGTCTAGTGATGTTAACTTTAGACTATCTCTCTGGTCTCCAAACGTTTTGTTTTGTTTTGGGTCACACCTGGTGATGCTCAGAGGTTAGTCTTGGCTCCTGTTGTCAGGAATTACTCCTGGTGGTGCTTGGGCCACCATATGGGATGCCAGGGATTGAACCCATGTTGGCCATGTGCAAGACAAGTGCCTTACCTACTGGACTATTCTAGAGTCCCCAGCCGAACATTTTTAAATACACAATAGTCAATACTGCTCTTTGCTTCAGAGTCACCGCATATTCTAAGACTACAAGCAAGTCTAATATCACTGTCCACATTTTCACCAGAAAGCTCGTTAATTAGCATAAAGTGTGGTAGTTTGTTATATTCAATAAGTATTCATATAGCACTCATATTTGCCAGACATTGATCTTGGCATGAACTTATTTCATTCTTATAATGACTCTATAAGCAAGGTATAGTTAACAACCTTATTTTACTGATGAGAAAACAGACACAGAATTTAAATCACTTACTCAAAAGGAAAGACAGAGAGAGAGAGAGAGAGAGAGAGAGAGAGAGAGAGAGAGAGAGGGAGAGAGAGAGAGGCCGGCAGGCTGTGGGACGGATGACAGAAGAGAAACTGGGGACATTGGTGGTGGCAAACGTGCGCTGCTGAAGGGGTGAGTGGAGGATTTCATATGACTGAAACCGATCATGAACAACCTCCGTAACTGTATGTCTCAAGGTGATTCAATTAAAAAAAATCACTTGCTCGAAATTGGGCCAGAAAGTAGAAGAGCTAGATTTGAACCTGGAATTTGATTCCAGAGCCTACATTCTTCTGTTGTTGTATTGCCTTGGCTAGAAGTGCCCGCTCGAGCAAATCGGCGATGAGCGGGAAGACAGAGATACAGTGATAATATCGATGGCTTTTAAGGTATTTTTGTTGACTGGAAATGTATACAGGAGTGTGCTAAGGCTTAAAATAACTGTATTGGAGGGGGTATTGTGGCTCCTGCTTCAGGGAGGCCCCAAGGTCCAGGCTCAAGGGACCGCCTATGGATTCCATAGCCTTCACATTACTTGGGGGGTCAGTGGGTGACCATGGCAGCAGATGCTGGGCCTAGCTGGTTCCCAGCTGTACTCACTGTCCATTACGCCCCTGGCCTGTGTCTGTCAGGGCAGAAAGACCTGTGAGCTGAATAACCAGCAAGGCTAGAGGCGTCTGAAGGTTTTTTTAACGTTACTTTATCTTGCTGCCTGCTCTCTGCAGGAACCTCTCCCAGACCTCTCTCTGGCTCTCCAGAGGGTTTCCCCTGCAGGCTGCTCTCTCTTGGGGTGGGGGTCTGTGTAGGCTCCTATGGTCTGTTTCCCATGCAGGCTGCTCTCTCTTTGGGATCTCTGCGGCTCCTCGCATCAGGGCCTGTCACTTCCGGGTGTCTCTCTCCAAGGCTTCATGCTTCTGGTCCTCTCCCAGGGCGTCTCTTTCAGGTCCTTTTCCTTAGGTCCTTTCAGCTCAGGGCTTTTCTCTTAGGGCTTCTTTTCTCTGGACTCCTCGGCTATGTCCCTATCTATTTCCCTAGTTACCTGTTTCATCTTTTGCTGCCATGCCTTGTGTCTCTGAATTCCTAATTCTTTGAGTTCCTCGGTGCTGCCCCTACTGCCGGTGGTCCTAATACTCAGCAGCCCTGAAGCTCTGTAGCCCTGTAGCTTTGATGCCAGCCCTCGGGCTCAGGCACGAGCCTTGTGTCTCTGGTGCTGGCCCTCGGGCCTGGGCATCGGGGCAGATGCTCCTCCCTGCTGCTGGCCATCCGGCTCAGGCACCAGGGGCCATGGCCTAGGTGCTGGCCAGGCACCAGAGGTTGCTGCTATCTCAGTCCAGAATCCCTCCCCACCCCAGCGCCCCACCCCAGTATACTTTCTGGCCCTATTTATAGTCTCGACTAGGTTCAGATCCCTGGCCTCAACTGTCTTAATAGAACTTGGTAGGTACTATGCCTTTAAGATCCCACATTTCCCCTTTTTTGTTTTAAATTTTTTTAAATGGCAACAAAGTCTAAGATAATGAAGATAAAACAAGTCCAATGTAAGGATGTTTGTGGGGAAAATAAGTAAGTCCAAGGTAACAACCCGGGCACTGTGGGTTTGCTTTTTGGGGAGAAGCAGTTTAACTCTAAAAGGGATCATCATCCATACAGGAATAATATATTCTGTTCTACATGGGAGATTAGAGTGGCTGTCTCTGTGCCCACCATTTGGACGTTCAAAAGGAGCGTATATAGCGCAATTATTGTTTGCTTCCTTTTTTATGCCTGGCCATTCTGATCGCCCAAGGATTGGCAGTTTTGGCAGTAAAAATACACCTACCAATCCTCTTGTGGCCTTTACTTATAACATAACAGAGGGCAATCACCCACTTTTGACATCTGAAATTCATGGATAAAAGTTTACTAACATGTTTGACACGGGGCTGATGTCTCTATTATTTCTTGCAAATACTGGCCCCATAATTGGACCTTGTAAGGGATTCCCTATGGCCTGCGTGGAGTGGGACCTTTACCTTCTTCAACTGTCAGGCAGAGTGCTGGGCCCTGAGGGGAATGCCACTTTCAGCCTTATGTAGCCCCTATGCCCCTGAATATACGGGTCGGGCTTGACATGAGCAATGGCGGGTCACTACACTATTCCTCCACCAGCCCTCTCTCCAGCCCCTAATTAGAGGCAACACCTTTCTATTGGGGCTACTTAAAAAAAAGAGGGTATGCCTCTGCTTGACTTCTGTCTTCTTAAGAACCTTGCACAGTTGTTGAAGGATAACGAGAAGCTCTGGGTCCCTTACACCTCCTACAGAGTTGGATTCTACCACCTGATTCAGCCCCCAGACCGCCAGAGGTTCCACCATCCTCCAGTGTTCAGCCGTGAGCTAACCTCGAGAACAGAGAGAAGCTGAAACTGAGGACCTGCAGGAAAAGGCTTACAGCTTCTATAGCGCTAGGTAGATCCTTTACCGCCCTTTACAGGTTGCTGATTGGACAATACCAGGGCACTGTGTTTGAATTAGCATCTCCTTATATCCCCTTCTACTCTTTTTATTTTCTTGATCACTTGATCACTTGAATCCCGTTATTCATTGATTTTTCTCTAGCGGGCGGCAGTAACATTTCCATTGGACCCTATCACTTGCCAATGTAGCCCAATAGTATCTGGTTGATTCAGGAATATAAAGAGCCTCAAACCGTTCCTTCAGGGTCTTCAAGGAAGTCTGACCATCTTGTAGGTGGGCGGCCACGTGATCTTTTTGACATCCCGTGGGATCCAGTGGTAACGGCTCTAGTCCAGCGGTTGTCTCCAAATCGCATTACATGTCCAGCCCATCTGATTTTTTGATGCCTTGGCAAGCGAGACAGCGTCCCTAATTCTGGAATAGTGACGGAGGTCGGAACTCTGGATTCCTTCTCTCACTTGAGTGAGGCGTGATATTCCAAGCATAGCTCTTTTGATTCCTCTCTGGGAGACCCGAATAGCATTCTCATCCTGCTTTCGTAGGGCCCAGGTCTGTGAGGCGTATGTTAATGCAGGGAGAACAGTGGAGTCAAAGAGATGTGCCCGGAGTCGGAGGTTCTTTGTCCTTTTAGCTATTTCTTCGATTCCTTTGAAGGCATTCCATGCCGCTCTCTTCCTGCACAGCTCAGGTTTTAGGTCATTCATCATGTTGACTTTTCGACTTAGGTACACATAACTGCTGCATTCAGAGATGTCTGTTCCATTGAAAGTGAATGGGGCCTCTGGAACTAGTTCATTTTTCATAAAAATAGTTTTCTTTCAATTCAGCTGTAGACCTATCTTTCCACATTCTTGGTCGAAGTCAGCCAGCATTTGTGCCGCTTGGCTAATGTTTGGTGTTATTAGAACGATGTCATCAGCGAGCGGAGGTGGTGTAGTTGCCCGACCATCTATCTTCACTCCCATTCCTTCCCATTCTAATTGTTGCATGATGTTCTCAAGGGTGGCACTGAAGAGTTTTGGTGAAATGGTATCACCCTGTTGAACCCCTCTTTTTACATTAATGATCACTTCTTTGTAGAATGGTGAGATCCTGGTGGTGAATTCATAATACAGCTCATGAAGGATCTTGATGTATTGGGTTTGAACACCCTGTTTGGCTAGGGCTTCGATGACCGCTTCGGTCTCCACAGAATCAAAGGCTTTCTTTAAATCAATGAACTTGAGACACAGCGGCATCTTGTGCTCCCTACAAAGTTCAATGAGCTTGGTTACCTAGTGGATATGGCCGATTGTGCTGAATCCTTTCGGAAGCCAGCTTGCTCGCATGGTTGTCCTTCATCTAGTGTTCTGCAAATCCTGTTCAGGATGACTCATGTAAACAGCTTGTAGATGACGGACAACAGGCAGATGGGGCGATAGTTGCCGATGTCGTGAATGTCTCCCTTCTTGAACAGAGAGATAGACATGGGGTAGAGCTGCTACTGGCTCTCACTGTGCCCAGCTGCTCATGAGGTGCCCGGGAGGGATGGCAGGTTCTAGCCTTGGCCTGTCACCCCAGCAGAGCCTCACAACAAGCCAGACGACCCCCACTCCATGAGGACCTCCATTTTCCACATCCGGACTTCCCCTCGTCAGAACTCCACCCAGCAGACCAGCCTATCACAGCCTGGCTTGCGCGGCCGCTTGCGGCCGTGTGGTTCATCAATAAATGCTGGATTTTGAGATGACTACAAGAATATGCTACCCTTACGGCAGAGCCTGGCAAGCTACCCTTGTTGTATTTGATATGCCAGATACCAGTAACAATTATAGACCCTCATTCCTATGACCTGATGGAATGGTTTGAGGCTCCTTATGTTCCTGGAACAAGCAGGTGCCCTTGGGCTCTACTTGCATGAGACAGGTCATATGGAGATGTTACTGGTGCCTGCTCGAGCAAATCAATGATGAACAGGAAGACAGTGATACAGTGATACTTTTATTTTCTATCACTTTTACTTTCTATCATCTTTTACTTTCTCTTTAGGATGTACTCTTCATACCATCTTCTTTTTTCTTTCTCTTTTCTTTTTAGGTCACACCTGGCTATGCTCAGGGGTTACTCCTGGCTCTTCCCTCAGGAATTACCCCTGGTGGTGCTCGGGGGACCATATGGGATGCCGGAATCGAACCAGGGCTGTCATGGGCTGGCCGCGTGCAAGGCAAACACACTATCCGCTGGGCTATCGCTCTGGCCCCTTCATACCATTTTCATTGAAGCTTTTCCTGGCTTTTCTGTCCCCAGACTTATATTCATACCAAATCCCCAATGCTCATTACTTCTAATAACTCATTAAAATATTTTATTTCCTAAATATAGTGCTCCTAAAGGACTCATAAAGAAAGGCCACTCCAGTGCTCTGTAAACCCATTAATCTCCTGATAATTCATTGCCTTGACTACTACTGCTACTATTGTAGAAGCCATCTTTCCATCAAAATTGGACAAAAACTCTTCACCATTTATAGACTACATATGGCTACAGTCATTGTTACAATCATGTCATTGTGCAACAATTGGTGATGGACTATTTTCTGGATTCAGGGATTGGTTGAAAAATGTATTATAATTTCTCCATTGTATCACTCAACAAACTATTCTGGGTCTAGGGATCGATTGACATATTATATTACAGTTTTTCTTAGTATTACCCCCATAGATAGAATTATTGTAGTTCCTTCATTGTATTATCTCCGTAGATAAAATTATTGTACTTCCTCCTTTCCCCATAGATAGAAAGGGTCCTCCTGTATTTAGGACAAAGTAGGTATTATCTACTTATTTTATGTTAATATTTTCATTCCTAAGCATTTGTCATATTCCCTAACCTAAATTCTCTATTGCCTATGAAATTAATTTAAGTTTCTAAAACCCAAAAACAAAGGGTCCCATCATGGAACTAGATGGACCCAGGACAAGCCGAAAAGGAAGCTACCCTGGCTTTGACATGAGATGGATATTAACCAAGATATTAATTAAGATATTAATCACTATTCAATTTCATATGCTTAGGATCCTATTGGTTTAAGGAAAAAATTGATTTTGAGCTTGAGGACTATGTTTTAGGTTACATAATGAGATGTGCTTTCTGTATTTCTTCTAAAAAAATTAAAACAAAAAAGGGAGATACATTGGATCCCTTTAAGAGATTTAAGCCATCCCTTAAAGGGATGACTTTTTACTTCTTACAGGGATGGCTGATAGCCAACTTATGGGGATATCGAACAGTTGGAAAAAAAACAATTGGGGAGTCAGTTCAGACTGGGCTCTCAGCCTGGCTGGCAGCAGTGAGTTGGAGGAGCAGAGCCTGGAAGGATAGAGAGTTACGGGAGCAGAGAGAAGGGTTGACTGAGCTTGCTGAAGGGCAGAGCTTGGTAACAGTTTGAAGACCGTCTTAAAGGGGGTTCAGAGCCCTGGCCTGTCAGTTAGCCTGCTGCAAAGCTGAAAACTGACAGGAGTCTATAAATGTTTTATAAAAATATTGCCTCATAAGATTATATATTCATAATAATTAGGGAGTTTATCAGCCTATAATTCTTCAAAGAACCAGGCCAATGATTCCATTCAGATCAGTCACCTTACCACTTAGTGAAAGATGCTGTTGTCTGGTCCAAGAGGAAGATTAGGTGATTCTGTTATTAAAGTATTCTCACAGATGTCTTTCCAGCAAGATCCATGTTTGATCACCCAGAGGACTACCAAGCTCAAAGACTGTGCCATTTGAGCGCTTATTTGCTCATGAAAATGCATCTGTGTATGTCATGATATTTGCTGTCATTGTTACATCCTTCCCTGAGTAGGACTAGGTATGGAGTTCTCATCTACTTCTAATTGCCAGAGATTACAGACATTAGCAAGAAAGAAACAGAGAATTCCAATGGGCTTAATTGATTTAGGTTAGTTAGCAATGCTGGACTTGTTGGACTCTAAAGACCTATGTTTTTGTTCAGATTGTAACTAGGTTACAATTCTTCATTCTGTAGCTCCTTTAGAGAAAGCAGCTCAATTATTTTGATTTATAAAGGGTAATTGAAGGGCAAGTCTAGCTGCTAAAATTATTCAAATAGCTAACAGTGAAGAGAAGGCATCCTGACTGCCATCTTGAATTTTCTTCCACTGAGGAAACTCTTGTTCTTACTCATTCTTCCGGAGGATTCTACATGCATATGAGCACATATGTTGGGTCGTTTTCTTAATTGTCCTTTATGCATCATTTCATTCCTTATGTCCTTTGTGCATGAATTAGAGGAAGACTAATATAATGTAGCTTCTCAGAAAGAAAGCTCTCAACAAACGTATAGAAGAATCTGAAGAGAAAAGAGAAAACAAAGTTGGATTAAGTTAAGGGGGAGATTCTGATGTCTAAATATCTGAAAACTTTAGGTTTTCATGTGGAATCATACGTGTGTGCGTGTGCTCTCTCTCACACATACACAATAAGTGGTTGACTTTGAAACTGGGGCATCAGTGTATTTATCACCATATATTATAAATTCCAAACTTTTGGTGGCTTTAGTTTCAAATGGGACTTACAATTTTTTAAGGTGGTTTACTCCCATTCTGTAAAGCATGCAGGCCCTAAAATTTTAGTCCAGTCATTTCTGGGATTCACCAGTCTTCTTCCATCTTTTTGTGCTATTCCTTTTAAGTCTTTTGTTGAGGGCCACTCCTTGCTGGCTGCGGGCTACTCTCAGGTGACTGCCATAGGTTCCCCATTTCTCTGCTCAGCACACTTCCTATCAGAGCAGCCTAAGTGAAAGATCTCCATACTGCCAGTCCTACTAGAGTCCTCTCCACTTTCAGCACCAGGTGGGAGCTCTGCTGTATTTGTAGAAATGCTCACATGCTTTCCTCTAGCACTGCTTGGACACTGCTAGCCTGGATATGAATCTCATGGAATTCTTGGTGGAAACAACCACCTCAACCTTTCTCAACAGTCTTCTCTGTGTTCAAACAGAGTTGATGGAACGGGCTATAAATGGACTCACCCTGTCCTTTGTATTCACTGTCGTAGGAGCTAAGATCCACATACCAAGATGCCCTTTTGTGTCCCCATTTTCCATCTGCCCTTGCAAGTGGATTCTGAAGCTGGAAGGTATAGGACAGTTGCTACCAAGCAAAGCCAATCCAGTCATGCAACATTTATTCCAGTTGGTTTAATGCGTGGAAGTGTAGCTCATGGTTAACCAACATGGCTGACATAATAGAAAGACTCCTATCCCATTTGATGACCTTCAGTGCTCTGGATATCTCTACTTCTCTTGCTTTTTTTGGTGGGTGAAGCACACCTGGTGGTGCTCAGGGCTTACTCCAGGCTCTGTGCGTATGGCCATTACCGCAGTGTTCAGGAGATCATACGTAGTGCTAGGGATAAAACTGTAGTTGACCATGTGCAGGGCAAATGCCTTAATGCCTGTACTTGCTCTGCTTCCCTAGTCTGGATAGTTTTACATCAACAGAATTTTCTTAACCTTCCAAATGAAGAATCTTGAAGTATTGGATTGTAAATAACTATGTTTTGGAACTGCACACATTAAGAATTATGCTCAAATCAATGGAGACTTAGCCTGAATACTGATTTGATAGAAACGCTTCATTGATTTTATTAGAGTTGAACCAAATTCATTAACAGTTTAGATTCATTAGGAAGGCACCATTAATTCAAGGAAAATTAAAAAAAGGATTAAGCTCTTCTACTGTACTGTATAAAGCATCGCACATTAATCAGAATTTCAATCTATAAATCTTAACAGAGAACATATTTATTAGTTTACTTACCAAATGTTTATTTGGGCTGGGCTATGTTATTTTTTGGACTATGTAAGTTGTAGAATGGTTTTAAATTTTTAAAATTTTGGGGGGATTAAAGTGGGGGTGCTGTGCTACTTTTGGCAGTGATCATGAAATGCTGGAGATGGAAGCCAGGAGACCCACATGCAAATCATACAAGCTGGATGAATCTTTTAAATCCACTCCCTCCCATAGGTCAAGTGCTTTCTCTCCCTGCTGGAATTCTCCTGACTTATTTCAAAGTAGAGTCCTAGGAAATATTATGGTAAGAGAGAGCCAGTGATTCCCCAGCTTGGTGCATCTGACTGTAAATCAGATGAGAAGACATCAGCGACTGAGCATTGAAAGAGAAGTTGCCTGTTGTTTCTCCCTCCTGCACTCCAGACACAGGCAGAAAGGATGGAGAATTTAAATTAGGAAGAAAGCAAGTGGGAGGAAGAGCGGAGACAAGAGACTTCCAGATCTTCCTTTCATGAGTTCTTGGGACCTCCTGGGACTCCAGGGAAGTGTTAAATACTCAGTTCACCATTATGAGAAGTTGACTTTATCGCTCTTCTCCCCTTCACAGCTTTTATTTTGAGGCAATGTACTTCCCCGTGGAGGTAGCGCCAAGAGATCTTGGGGTCTTGATAACAGGGAAATTGCCATAAGAACGAGAAAGCTGCAAACGTTGCCTAAGTGCACACAATGCTGTGGAGATGCTGCTGTAGCTCATTTCCTAGGTGCCTCCTGGCCCCACAGCCCCATTTCTGTCCCTCCATCTTTCTGCAGGTCTGGGACTTCCTGTTTCCTGCTCTTCAGTGTTTAATCACAGTAGAGCTATTCCTTTTGGGAACATACAATTTAGAAAAAAATGAGTGACGTTACACAGATAATAAAAATGACAAAACAATTCACTGTGCTCTGAAAGATAGTTATATTATCAATAGAAGTTGGTCATGTGGAGTTGAGAGAAAAAAAGGGATTTCTGTGAGGGACACAATGAGTTGAAGGAGCAAGAGGGTTGCATTCGTGGATAGTGGGCATTTAAATTCTAGTGCAAGAGGGATGGATTTGTAGAGGGTGGGCATTTAGAATCTCTAAATTTCCATCTAGAGGTGGGAAGTGTGGCCCTGGATATAACTCTGTCATTCTGTCTAGGACAGTGCATGGTTTTACAAGTGGATACTACAGAAAATTGGGATGAACTTTTTTTTTTTCATTTTTAGGTCACACCTAGCAGTGCTCATTTCTTACTCTTGGTTCTGTGCTCAGGGACCAATCCTGTTATCTCTTCTTCCCAAAAAGGTTGAATCTTAAAACACATTTTATAGGTGAATGGGGGAAGGTGGGGAGGAAGAAAGATAGAAGAAACATACAAAAATCAGGATGATTAAGTTTTGCCAAAGCCAAGTAAGAAATGAGGGAAAGTAGGAGAGAGTTGATTGAAACGGGCTGAGAAGTCAAAAAAGGATGAAGGCCATGTCGGTCTTGATGATTAGCAGGTTCTTGATGTTAGAGGAGGGATGGGCAAGTGAAACAAGATTGCAGAGGCGGAAGGATGTGGAGAGACAAAGGAGAAGGAGTGAGTACAAATTTCAAAGGATTGTTGCAAGAACAAATATCTTGCATGAATGAGTATATTTAAAAGTTTGCATTCTTTCTATTTCAAAGCTCACCAATGGTGAGCCAGAGAAGCAATTAAAGGGGTTTTAAATGCTGCAAAACCATTATTCAAAAGCTTTTAAGATGCTGTGAAACAATAATTTGTCAATCAGAAGACAGTTGGTGTCAAAATTCTTTTAGTGGAGAAAGGTTAAACCATTTATATAAGGTTACCTGGTGACTGACACATACAAAAAGAAAATTTTAGTGAGGCAATGCTGTGTTATATCTGCCTTATTGGAATTCCTTTGAGATCTCAGAGGTATGTGTTAAATCTTCAGGAGAAAATATCACATTTACACATACATAGAGATATGGATAGATAGAACCAGGGGAGTGAGCCAGGATTTGCTGAGTGCAAGGCAAGCACTTATCTGCTATACTATCTCTCTGGTCCATGGCTTTTGTACTTATTGAGAAACACACTTTGGGGACCAAAATAAAAGAGCCTCAAGTGCTGAATACATCCTTTGCATTGTGTGCTGAATGGCCCCTTGAGCACTGTTGGGAGTAAGCCCCAATACAATGCCAGGAACAGCCCCTGAGCACTGCTAGTTGTGGCCCAGAAACCAAAATAGAAAAAAAAAAGTAGACTGGTGTAGATAAGACTTTTTCTCAAGTATCTTAGGTTTCTGGAAAGAACAGATTAATGAAAAGGAAAAGTTTAAAAAGGAAAAAGAATTCCAAATGTTCAGCTGTTCTTCTGTGTTTTCAAGTTGAATTGCAAATATAAACGGATGAGATGAATCTCATTTGTCATAATTAGTTAGAAGATTCTAACATAACTCTAGGAAAAATATAAACTAATTTAAAACACAAGGATATATCACCCTTGTGCATAGAGAATCCTGCTTTGAGGATATTCATTTTCGTGTTTAAAGTTCTTTCCTTAAGACTCTAACTCTACACTCAAAGCGTGTCAAGAATTTCAGAGGTGGGGCCGGGTGACAGTACAATGGGTAGGGCCTTGCACAAGGCCAACAGGGCTTTGATCCCCGGCATCCCATATAGACACCTGAGCACCACCAGGAGTAGTTCCTGAGTTCAGAGCCAGGAATAACCCCTGAGGATCACCGGGTGGGGACCCAAGAAGCAAAATAAGAAAAAGAGAATTGTAGAGATAGGATCAGAGATTTTTCAACTGTTAAGGTGCTTGCCTTGCAGGTGGTAGCCATATGTTCTTCCAAGTAGCACCAGGAGTGATTCCTGGCCTCATAGCCAGGAGTAAGCCCTGAGCATTGTCAGGTGTGGTCTAAACTCCTCTTGGAACTCAGAGCCCAGAATCCAGTGTGTGATTGGGAGTGGAGACTCTCTGCAGACTCTTTTCCTAACATATCTCCTGTGCCATTCTTGGGGATTCTTCTTATGTACAGTCTTGTATTTTTGGTGATCTTTTCATTAAAATGTGTGTTGACTTTCTAACCACTTTGTATATCCCTTGAGGATGTTCATTGTCAATTTTCCATTGTGGTTCCTGGCATAATGTGTTGCATATAATATTTGCTGAGAATTTTTAGGATGCTATTAATAATAAATAAATCATAATTATTGACCTGACCGATGTGCAGATTAAACATTTATACTGTGCTTTCCTCCAAGATTTTACCTTTCCATCTATATATCTAACATCAAAGAAGGAAGTTTCTTTGATTTTAAGGAATGTTCTAGTGATCCATAATGATAATACTGTTCTGGAAATGACCGCTTTCAGATCTGCGCATAGTTGTTTAGCTCGACTGTAGTCCCACTAGTGGACCCTGATTTCTATTAATCAAGCTGTTCTTCCCTAAGGTTCCATGTGGTTCGAGAGTTGAGAGTTAGAGGCAGCCAGTGAGGTGAAGTTGTGCTAAATTAACTAGTCCATAGGGGTACAGATAAATCCCTTGTCTTGGTGTAATTTTTTTTTGTTACGGTTTAATTGACAGAACACATGATGACCAAGTTTATTTCACAAACAAAAAATGTTTTCTTTGGGATTCTAATTCCCAATCTGCAGAGAGAAACATGGAGGAGGAATCAAGTTTGTTGGCTGTTCTATGAGCCTGTGGCTGGCAGGAGACTCTTACATGGAGTCAGGTTTGATGAAGCAAGAACTTCGGAGGAGCTGGAGAGATTGTACAGCAGGTAGTGTGCTTGCCTTGCGTGCAGTTAACAAGGCAAGTAGGCAAGAATAGAACATAACCCGTGTTCTATTCTTGGCACCCATTTAGTTTCCTGAGCAACACCAGGAATGATCCTTGATTTCAGAGCCAGGAGTAAGCCCAGAACACTTCTGGGTGTGATCTCAAAACAAAATACAAAGAACCCCCTCCCCCCCCCAACAAAACAAATCAAGAACTTCAGAATGACAGGGAGAAATTGAGTCACCAAAGCGCAGATCAGGATGGGAGCAAGGCTCTTGCTGGAGTGTGTGTGTGTGTGTGTGTGTGTGTGTGTGTGTGTGTGTGTGTGTGGCGAAGGTCAGGTGGGAGTTGGGGTCCAGGGGTGGAGGGGTACTGTCACTTTTTACTTGTTCAATTTTGTTGGTAAATAGGAATTTAAAATGTGACTCGTGCCCAAGTCACTGCTGCTTCCTACGGTTTCTCTCCAGTGACTCAGACTGATTTGATCTGGGCCAGGGAGAACAGCTGGGTCCCTGCAGGGCAACTCTTGCCCTTTGTGGGAGAGAGAAGGCCTAGAGCCTAGGAACAGACCTATAGCAGTAAACAAGCCCCACAGAGCTACTTCCTGGAACAGCTCTTGACCAGGGCTGCGCCAAGAGCCACTTCTCTTCCCTGAAGAGCGAGAAGGCTGGAGAAGTCTAGCAAAGGGAAGACGATTGAATACAATCTGCTTAAATGTGATGGCTCCTAGTTGCAAGACTGGCAGTAATTCTGAGCTAGGAAGGGCACAGCCTTTCCTTCCCGGAAGTAAGACATGAATGCACAGCAAGGACTGGGTAGAGGTTAAATGCCAAGCTGGCGAACTATCTGGACTAAGGCCAGAGAGGGCTGGAGGGCAGCACTTACGGACCTTCTGAGGTAGGCAAGTGGACGCTGATCTCATAAAGGGCGCTGAGACAAAGCAGATGCCAGATGTCTGTTGAGTTTTTACTTTGTTGTTTTAGCATCTCTTTATGACTAACATCTTCAGTCTTCTGATGGAGCTATTGGTACAAGACCAGCCTCATGTCATAAACAACTGTGAAACCAGATACAGCACATGAAATGGATTTTTAGGCTTTGGACAACAGGCAATGCAAGATTGTGATCCTAAAAGGAGGCTGTCTGCCTGGAGAACATTCCCACAGCACAGGGTGCTGGTATCCATAATGGTTATGTTTAACAGAAGAGGCAGATATTAGAGCTCAAGACAGCAGAGGCAGTTGGAATATAAGGGTAATAGAGAAGAAAATGCTGTGTGAAATATGAACCTCCAAAGTCCGCCTGGATTCTTTTTTTTGTTGTTGTTATTATACCACTGTTAGATACACAATTACAAGATGATCATGTTTGAGTTCTGGTTCTACAGTGTTCCAACACCCATCCCTCCTCCTGTGCCCATTACCCACCACCAATGTCCCCACTTCCATCTCCCTTCCCCCCAGCCTGCCTCCATGGCAGTTTCTTTATTTCCTTTCTCTCTCTCTCTCTCTCTCTCTCTCTCTCTCTCTCTCTCTCTCTCTCTCTCTCTCTCTCCCCCTTCTAACTTCCCTCTCTTACACATTGTGGATTGTAGTATATTCTACATGATTGGTTCCACGAGTTTGATGTACTCACGCGGCTGCAAGCGGCCACACTACTCGGGAAGAGCTGGCTGGCAGCTCTCCCTTGTGCTCGTCTGAGTCTCTGCTTGATGGCTGGTCGCCCTGAGGCATTTCATGGGCAGGGCCACTGGGCCTCCGGAACAGTCAGAGAGGGGAAGGGGGACCCAGCTCCATCTCTTGAATGCCCGGTGACTTCCCGCCTCCTGAGAGCCGTCTACCTGGGCTTGAACTTGGTTGCTCTGCTAAGCTGATCTTGATCAGTGTCTCTCTTGGGTGAGTTTTGATAAGCAGTGGTGTTCGTACCACAAAAATGGAAGCTATTATGGTGAGCAAATATCATCAGGCTGCTTCGTGGCCCTACAGAGGTGATGGGCTCACTCCCAAAACCCATCTTGCCTCCTGGGGTCCTCATGGTCAGCTGATCTAGGGAGAGCCTGCTGGCAGTTCCCTGCCTGGATTTTTGACTGAGGACTGGTTTTATACATGCTGGCTGAGACCACTTTAAGTTTGCTAGAGAAATGAGACCTGCAAGCGTGGGGCTGAGAACAGATACTAGACAGTGGGCAGTGCTGAGGTCATGGATGTTCCAGCCCAGCCACAGTGGAGGACCAGTGGAGAGGTGGACATCTCACTAGTTTATGTCCAGCTCAGATACCAGGAAGATCTCTAGGACCTCTAGGGCACCCTTGATAAAGCCTCAAGAGCACTGGATAAAGTACAGCTAAATGCCAAGTCCTGACCAGATCTGCAGAGGAGCTGAATTTTGCCAAGTTGAGGGGCTTGAGAAAACACTATGTGCTTTCTATTAGATTCCCCCTAAACAAAGCATCAAATCACGCTCACAAGGCTTTTTGTATTATGCACAGGGTGAATGTCAAGTGTTTGAGCTGTCTATAACAATCAGCCTACTCTTCAAATAACAGAGTTCAGAGTTTTTACAAGGATCTATACAAAATATCCTGTGTTAAAAACAAAAAAAATTAGGGTCTGGAGCTATAGCCCAGCAGGTAGGGCGTTTTGCCTTTCACGCGGCTGGCCCATGCTGGACCGGGTTCAATCCCGGCATCCCATATGGTCCCCCGAGCACCGCCAGGAGTAATTCCTGAGTGCAGAGCCAGGAGTAACCCCCTGAGCATTGCCGGTGTGACCCAAAAAGCAAAAAAAAAAAAATTATACATCTATGAGATTCAGGAAAATATGATAATTAAAAATCAATTAATTAGTCATCTCCATGTGTTGAATTTTGCAAATACTTTACACAGACTGCTACTAATGTATTCAAAGAATGAAAGGTAATATATGATATTAACTAGCAAATGGAAGATATTGGTTGAAAAAAAATTTAACTATAAGGCAGAAATGGAAATTCTACATCTGAAAAGCAAATAACTTGCAATGGAAATTTTATTGGATTGTCTTAATAGCAAATTAGAAATGGCAGAAGAAAGTTTAAAGTCTTGGAAATGAAAAATCACCCAAACCAACTTTGATCTAATTTCTCAGTCAGTGATTCTCAAAATTTGGAATCACTTTGGAGGTAATTTACTCTTTTTTATTGATTGTAATCAGTCTATTACAAGGGCCCATTGATCTTTTTCTTCAAAATATTTTTAGTATGGGTGCTTTTCTTTTCATTTGTACTGCTCCAGTTCAAGGGATTAGTCTCTTGTGCCCACATTATTGTGGAGACCTAAAATTCCAGTTTTCTTCCTTTTTGATTCATTTCTTTCAAGTGTCTAGTCTTTCTCAGTACTCTAATTGTTCATTCATTCAAGGCAGCTTCTCTTTCTGATATGTATCTCCATCATCTGTTCTGAAATCTTTCATTGTTCCAACTTGCATCAGTAGGAAGTGAGACTCCTCGTTCTGAACCTCCAGTATTTTATATTTATTTCCACTGCCTTCATAGAAGGGAGTCAAATTTCTAATTTTCTGACACAACGGTTGACCTTAACCACCCAATAGTGGAACTCTTTATTATTATTTTTTTTTAACCTGTGGGAAATCCCTGGCTGCTGAGTTAGAAATGTACCCTGTTGTAGAAATTGTAGATATAGGATAATCATGCTACTCACCCCATTTCCATGTCATTGAGCGTGTTCCATGCTTTCTCGCACTTGGACATGTTTCTCAACAGGGTGCTTTCTTCCAGATTCACAGATGGTGGAGCAACAGCCATATCCTGTTCCGAGAGTCCTCAGTGATAGCACGTAGGGTCAGCAATGTAAACTGGTGTCTGCTCCCATCAATAGCTTCAAAAGAATCTCCTAGACAAATCTTGCCTTACAACTTGACAAGTAATTCTTGTAATGACTGTTTTGGTCATAGACTTGCTATTTAGCTTCTAAACCTGGCCCTATGTTTGTTCTGAAGATTTTGAGATTGGTGCCTCATTAAATTAGTTTCCATTGGCTTCCGGTGTTCACAGCTAGCCATTACAATACATGTGCACACTCTGCCCGAGACAGGGTCATTTTCCCATCCCGGGAGCATATCGAGCCCGTCCTACACTGCACCCATGGCCAGGTCCGTGAGGCTCCTTAGGAGTACTCTACTTTCCCGCCACCCTGTCCAAATCTTGCATATCTTTAAGCTCCACTGCTTCAAAGACATTTCTCCTGACTTTTCTAGATTTTATAATTCATTGTCTCCTCTGTACTTTACACCTTAACCCTGGGTTAGATAGTTTTCTGATGTTCACTAATTTTTAAATATATATTAATTGTCTACTCTAACCCAAACTGTGAATTTCCCAAATACATTGCAAGGCAAAACAGACTTAGATGTCTGTTTCTTCATCTTAGCACTCTGTTCAGAACATCATCACTATTCATTATGTACAAAGAGGATGAATTTAATGACTTTGCTTTTATTGAGTATTTCATGGGTAACAATGATATCTTGGATAATACTAAAATATGACAATCTTTGTGTAGGAAGATGGCACTACTGACTGGTGAAAGCCATCTGACGTGAGCTTCTTTTCTCTTTCTGTCTCAATATTTTCATAAGGCAAATCTTTCCTCCTCTTCTAGTCCCAGAGGAAGAAGTGAGACTCTTCTACCTTGACCCGCTCTCAGGTCTTCCAGTTAATTTCCCCTCCCCCTCCTCTTCTTTTTCTCTTGCGATTCCTTCCCTGTACCAAATCAATAAAAGTTCTCACAACCCATTTCCCTTTCATTAGCTTAAAATGTTCCTGATTTCCCCCCCTCTCTTTCCATGAGCACAATTATTAAAATCGTGGGCTTACAAAATGTTTTCCCATCATGTATAACTTCTTAGCAACTTCAAAGACAGTCTTGGAGGCGAAGCGGTAGTACAGTGGGTATGGCGTATGCCATACAGCTATCTAGGGTTCCATCTCCGGCATCCCATATAGTCCCCCAAGTCCTGAGTGCAGAGCCAGGGAGTAACCCCTGAGCATTGCCCAAAACCAAAAGCCAAAAAAAAAAAAAAAAAAAGACACACTTTCCCTTCACCATTTTAGTGAAGCTGCTTTATTGAAGTCACCACAGATTTTCCTTAGTTAGTCCAGGCTTATTCTCAGCCACATTATCCACAGCAATACTGTGGGGTGGGAGGGGTGGGAGCCCTCCCACATGACGCCTTCGTGCTGAAGCTCAGGCTGGTGAAAAGCATCCCCCTGTAATGTTACCGGTTGCCTTACAAAGGAAAAAGAACCCCACAGCATTTTACGCTAATGTATTACATGCCCAGGCCTGGAAATGTGCCATATCACTTCTGCCCTAACTCATTGGCCAGAATGATTCCCCGGGGTCCATCTAAAGAATAGGTCAGCAGAGGAAGCATGAGGCAATCTCTTACCCCAAAGGAGCGAGAATGTAAACTATATTTGGTGAATTCCCAGATCTCCTTATTATCAAACCAAATAGATTCTTTTCTCCTTTCATTTTATATTTCTGCAGCCCAGGATCTTCATCGACTCAGCCCATCCTGCAGTGAACAGTGCATGGTCTGAATCCAGCTGGGTATTTTGCCCATACATCAAGCTCCGGTACACACAAACACAAGTCCATCATCTCCTGCCCTTTTGGCTCCTCTTGAATAATTCCAACCTTCTCATTTCTATTCTTCATTCCCATCTAAGGTACTGCCATTTCCCTAGCAGGAGACTTTGAACCCTTATGTATATTGGGGGGTTTGTCTTCCTTTTACTAGCTTTCTCTGCCTGCTCATTGCAAATTGTGCTTATTTCCTTTTTTTCCAGTAATATTCTGAGTCTGTTTTGTTCTTATTGAGATTGTGGCTATAAACTCATGAAAGCCTCAGTTCACCACTTTCGCTCTGAGTATGTCACCTGCAACTATAGCAGACTAACTCCGTTAGGGTTCTGATCAGGTCACTGCTGTATTTAAATAATGTAAGCATGTGTTGTTTCTTAGAATATAAAATTTAAGTTACATATTTAGAATCCAAAAGTCATCTATTGTATAGTTCTCACATATCTTTCTAGGACTTTCTCCAGACCAGATATCACCTTTCCTTTAACAATCTTTGGATCACACCAGCTGAACACGATCTTTCTGATCTTTGTTGCCATTTTCATTGCACGGGCCAGAGTGGATTGAGCATATGCATGCTGGGTTTGATCTCCAACATGGGATGATCCTTTAAGCTTTCTCAGGTGTGAGTTTCAAGCTCAGGGATGGGAGTAGCCTCCAAGCTCCACTAGGTTTGACCCGCCACCCCAAACAAAACAAAATATTGATTCTGCCTAGTGCCTTAACTCATATTGAAGATTCTTTCTGGCATGCCACAACCTTATTTCTTTATTGGTGGGCAATATCTGTTGAGGATGAATGCTAGGCTGTTAGTTTTTCCTCTTCCACCTTAATTTTCTTCCTGTCCATTCCCCACCTGGTACATTATATTGCACACTGCAGGTGTGAGGTATTTAATGCTGAATGAATTATTGATCTTTCTTTTTCTTTTTTAATTGAATCATCATGAGATAGATAATTATGAGGCTTTTCATGAATGGGTTTTAGCCATACAGTGTTCCAACACCCATCCCCTCCACCAGTGCTCATTTCCCAATACCAATGTCCCCAGTTTCCCCTCTCCCAGCCCACAACCTGCCTCTATGGCAGATCCCTCTCTCTCTCTCTCTTTCTCTCTCTCTCTCTCTCTCTCCTTTTTTGTGCTTTGTGGTTTGCAATACTGACACGTATATCCCTTTACCTACTTTCAATACTCAGTTCTAGTCTAGTGTTACTATTTCCAACTATTATTGTCAGATTGATCCCTTCTTTACCTTACCTACCCTCTGCCCACCCAATCAACCACCCCACCACCATACACAGACACCCCTGTTTGTGTGGTAGTTTCCAGCCATTGACATGACTGATTGATTTTTATCTAAAGCAGTGTGGTGATTTGACTTGAAATACTCGTACTCTTCCTCTTAATATTCTCTTGCTGTCATTGACATTATTTTGTTTTTAATACGGTTGATCAAATTTTGGGGTTTAATCAGCATCTGCAGAATTGTAGTTTTGTTTAAGTGAAGCTAATTGGCTCATGCAGAGTATAAACCCACAACCTCGACCTCATTAGCACCTTGTTCTAATCCGTTGGGCTCCCTCTGACACTTTAAATATTTACAAAAGGCATAAGCAGAGATATGTTTTAAGCATTAACACACTTTTTTCCCTATATGCTAAGGCAAAGGTGAGAATTAGTTGCCCATTGAGCTTGGACAGTGGGTGTAAATTGAATAGTAGAATAAACAAATGTGAGTTTGAATGAATGGATGGATTTAATTGGGTCAGAACAGGCTAATTAAAAGCAGTGGAGCAGACAACCTTTGAACTACACAAGAAAGGCAATTCCATGTGAAGTGTTGCACCTTGATTACCTCTGGAAGAGTCCAGACACTTCTCAGTGGGGCTTTCAAATTTTTGAAGAAATAAGCTAAAATGCCAGAAAGTGGTCCATTGCAGCAAAAATCATCTCTCCAGCTCTGGTTTGACAGTTTTTGTTGTTATTGGAGAGACTTGAGAACAGTGCCAGCACAGTTCTGTTGGGTCTGGGCTGATCTGCAGCCACATCTGGGAAGAGCAACTTTGAGGGGGCTCTTTGCCTTACTCATCTGGCAGTGCTCTAAATTAAAGGTGCCCATTCTCTGGGACAGGAAAGCTACCAATGGGAACGTCATGGCAGAGTCATCTGTAGACACTTGTCTCTGCCTAACGGACAGGTCAAGGCTGACCAAGGACCATATCACACTTAGCTCTAAAATCAGAGGGCAGGAGCTGATGTAAGGCACTAGATATCTGAGAACTAAATCGACTAGACTAAGAAAATCTCTGTTACTACTTATTTGTTACTGCACATTTATTTAATTTATTCATTTATTTTGAGTTTTGTGCTATATCTGCTGATGCTCAGGGTTTACTTCTGGCTCTATGGTCAGGCGCCACTCTTGGCAGTGCTCTGGGAAACCATATGCAGTGCCAGGGATTGAACTGGGGTTGACTGTGTGCAAGGCAAATGCCTTAACTCCTGTACTATCTCTCCAGCCCCCTGTTGTGTCTTTAAAACTATGATTATTTCTGGGTCTTCTGTGATTCAAGACAGGAGACCTCCCCCTCTACCTCCCCAAAGTTCCAGAAGCCCGGTGGCCACACCCACATCCCATCACTATCTTCGTGTAAGGTCATCTCTCACCATCCCTGCTCCAGAGACTCATAAATAAATCTCAATAAAGATTAACTAGCTGCAAAATTTTTATCTTATACTCTCATCTGAGACCTCCTGGGTTATCTTGGGAGGGGTCGGGTCAGTTCCTGCCTGAACAAAGGCCCTGCAGCTGCTCCCATACCCCAAAACTGCTGCCAGGCCTCTGGCCAGTCTCCACCACCTCAGGACTGACCTCCACAGAGAACCTAATCTGCTGAAAACTTCAGGTACATGGATTTTGGCTGAAAGTGTCAGGTCTTCTTGGGGTTGGGATGGGATGGGCTACCTCTCCCTCACCTCCCCATACTTCCAGAAGCCCCAGCAGTCACAACCACGTCCCAAAGTCTTGCTTCCAGCAGTACTTCCCAGTTAAATATTTGGATGTTCTACAGTCACATCTCCGAACTCTACAACACTGACATCCTGGTAGTAGCACAACAGATTGGGTGGGATGTAAAGCAGAAGTCAACCAATATCAACTAACAAAAACATTAACACAGAGGGTTAACCTGCAACAACAGCTTAGTAAACCCTCAGACAAGGATGTAATGTCCCCATGATAAGATACAGCAATTTTCACAAATTTTCTTCTATGGAAATATTATTTTTATTATCCCATTAGCCATTTAGAGGTAATGAGCAATATAAAATAAGTTATTGTGGGCCTTCTACAGGGGTGGACTTCAGGGATGGTTGGGAAAACAGGCACAATGGTGGAGGGAAGGTGACGGTGGAGGTAGAATTGTTGAAATATTGAATGCTTGTAATGAGTCATCATGAACAACTTTGTAAACCATGGTGTTTAAATGAAGCGGGAAAAAAATAGTTGAAATCATTGTACATTGGGAAGAGTTCTCTCACTAATATTTTAAGTTGAATTTTTAAGTATTATCATTGATAAATTAGTTTATTTGCTACTTTTTTTGCTGTACCAGGAATCAAACCCAGGTGTCATACATGTAAGAAGTATATGCTTTGCTGTACAACTACATTCTCAGTTGTACATTTATTTAATTTATGTGTGTGTGTGTGTGTGTGTGTGTGTGTGTTACTCCTGGCAATGTTCAAGGATTGAATCCAGGTCAGCTAATGTTGGGGGATTGAATTTGAGTCAGGTAGTGCAACGTAAGTGCCTATCCCAAAGTACTATCTTTTCAGCCCTTTATAAATTTGTTTATGTATAAGCCTTTTGTTATAGATTTAGGGAAGAATTTGG
The DNA here is from genome assembly GCA_021461705.1 of Cryptotis parvus. NCBI lineage: Eukaryota > Metazoa > Chordata > Mammalia > Eulipotyphla > Soricidae > Cryptotis > Cryptotis parvus. Next base: position 8,222 of record JAJIBD010013662.1, on the reverse strand, counting down.
AAAATATGTCTCATATGATATAGCCTTCATTTTTTTTAGTCAAGATTACTAATATCCCATCAAGTATTTGAAGTATTGAGAACAGAGGCATTTGAGGTCATTTTGTTCTGAATATGGGGCCTGAGGTAGCATCGGTCTCTGAAGTATGAACTTGTATCATACTTGAGAGTCCTTTTAACAGGTCTGAGGGGGTTGCCTTATATTTTTATAATGAGTAATTTAAATACCTAAGAACACTTTGCTAACCACACTACCACGAATATCCTTTTCTTTACTTTTTTAATTGTTGTTTTTGGGTCACATGCAGAGATGCTCAGAGTTTAGTCCTGGCTCTGTGCTCAGGGACCTCTCCTGTGGCTCCGGGCATCCAACCCAGGTCAGCTATGTACAAGGAAAGAACTTTACCCATGGTACTATCCCTCCAGCCCTCAAATATCTTTCCACATTAGTTTATTTTTCCTGATTAGAAAGATAATCAATATCCAGTGTCAAAAAACAAGACATCCTAAATAATTTCAAATAATATGCTAAAATGAACCTAGTGGAGAGGTAATATAGCAGGTAAGGCATTTGAACCGTGGCATTGTATATAGTTCTCTGAGCACCACCAGGAGAGATCCCTGGACACAGAGCCAGGAGTAAGCCTTGAGCATTACTAGGTACGGTCCTCTAATGAAATCAAATCAAATAATCTTAGGAGGAAATAGAATGTAATGGAAGTTAATGGATTTCAATATCGTGGGCTATATACTGAGTGTATCAAAAGAGTGTTGGGGAGAAAGTTGTTTCAAATGGGAAGCATCTGAATTTGTTGTTCCCTTGAACTTCTCTGCTGAAATCTCCCCCACTGATTTGTTTAGAAGTGATTGGCAATGAGAACACACAGATGTTGGGTGGATATCTTTTGTGGCGGTAAACTTGTTTTCTTCATGATTCTAACAAGCACCACTTTCTGTTTTTAGCTGCTCAGGAAACTCCTTGCAGGCAGAAGGCAGGAGAGGAGTCGGCTTTCTCAGCAGTAGACCCTGTTCAGACCCTCGCTCAATTCTGTTCAGACTCGTCCACTTTGTGGGCACTTCAATGCTCTCTTTCAAAAGCCCTGAGCTGTCCCTGCTTTCACAGTGGGGTCCATGGTCATTGCCCTGTAGCCATAGAACAGTCAGTTTTTCTTCTCAGCTGGGCTATTTGACTGACCAATATTATTATTAAACCTACCCAGTGGGCTAGATGCTGTCATGAAACAAAGCTTTTTCTAGCCAATAAATACATGTATAAATTAATAATCCACAAAGCAAAGGGCGTGATAAGCAAGATATATGTGCATTGATCTTTATATAGTATAGTGTTGCAAAAAAATAAGTGTCTAGTTGAGGGTTTTTGTAATGCTGTTTTTTAGGACTGGAAGATATTTTGTTGAAAGCCTTTCTCACTGGCACTTAATCTAATTATGAGTTAATTGAGACTAAAACGGTTTTCAGTGGTAACAGGGTTTGAGGGGAAAAAGGCCTTGCCTGAATAGTATTTTTTCATTGGAAATAGTGAGGCCTTTGTCTTTTCTTTTCTTAGAACTAACTCCCTTTTTAACTGCAGTGATCTGCTGCTAATATACCTTGTATTTGCAATGAGATGTTTTTAGTTCAGTATCAGAAGAGCAAAATAAAGTAAGAATAATAGTTCTGTGGGTAACAAGTGCAAATGAACTTGTTTATTGCCTCATGAGTGTCGTTTAAGAGAAGTCAGGGGTGGATTGTTTCAGTGACTTTAGTGGTAATTCATTTTTGAGGGGCTTTCAAGTAGGATGATTTTGGCTTCTTTGTTTTGTGATCAAAATAAAACCAAAATATGCAGATGCAATATATTATGTATTTAGAGTCTGCTTTATCTTGTAAATGAAAGGAGCAGATGAACATTTCCTCTCTTCCTTAAGGCTCCTTTCCCAAATGCACAGGAGTAGAGAACAAAACGTTGTGATAAGGTAGGTACAATTAACATGAAGACAATGTTGCTTTGCGAGTAAACTCCCAGCAAGACTTTTCCTATAATCTTGAAATACAAAGAAGACCCCAGTTCCTGTATGGTCTAAACACCGTTAAAATGATCCTAGATTGTACTCTAAGGTGCGGGGTCAGACTTGGTTGATGATTTAACTTTTTCTAAACGGTAAGTAAATATCATTACTTGACTTGGGAACAAGCGTTGGTTGGATTCTTTCTCAGTGTATATCCAGATTGTGATCAGGTTCCAACTCTGGGTATGCAGGAAGAAGATTGGGCATCCTGTTTACCTAAGCATCTGGCTTCCGGCTCCTAGGAGGTCAGTTTTTAAAAAAAAGCTATAGCTTGTGCCTGGCTAAAATTTATTTTGATGAAAAACAGTGTGTTTATATAACAACCTGCTATGGCTCACACTCAATAGAAGGCACCTGATGATCAGCTCCAAAAAGAGATTTTTTAGAAATGTAATAATTCTACATAAACATATACAGAAAACAACAAAGACAAAAGCAGTTGTCTGTGAAACAGCAAACAGGTTGGAAGGTGATGAGTCACAGAGTCAGACTTACTGTACCCTGAGCTGATAGTTGTGTTTTTCAAGTTTCTGCTGAAAAACCTCTTACATTAAAGTGGTTTACAGTATGGCTGAAATGTATAGGAATTTCAGAAAAGGTGATACTAAGCAATTGGTACATTGTCCACCTTGAAGCTAATCTTTCCATGGCCCTGTCTACTTTCTTGGAGGAATTCCAGGCTACTTAGCATGGCCCAAAAGGTTCAATTTAGCTTGGTGTCCGACTTCCAAGTCTGGCTTCCTCTCTTCCAGATGGGTTTCCTTAAACTTGTTCTTTTCTTTGCTAAATTTTTTTTCATGGAAAAAAAAAGAACTTTAGGAATTTTCTCTTGTGGGGAAATGTTTTGTCATAGTGGTTGTTACTGAAACTTCTATGCAGTGGCTATATTTTGTTGTGCTCATAAAATGCTTTGTTCCTTGCAGAGCAAGCAAGTCAACTGGAGTTCAAGTCTCAGAGTGAAGACATTAGGGATAGCATATATGGAAATAGTAGCTGTGAACAACTCTTGTTGGAAGCATAGTCCATAAAAGGGTTTGGGGCTAGATAAAAAACTAGCCATACATAGTCTTAAGGTTTCCTTCAGAGTGGAATATTGGAAACTTGGTTGAGCCAATTTTTTCTCTTTTTCAGTAATCTCATCTATACTCAATGAAAACTTGTTAGGGTGGTGAAAGACTCGGTAGGTCATTTTTCCGCCCTATAAACTGAGGATTTAACTATGTGATCTGACTTTATACTTTTGGTAACAGGTCAATTTCCACGGACCTTCCCTCTGCATTTTAATATCCAATGTATTTATATTATTGTAAAATTCTTCACACATCCCTGTAGGAATGTCTGTTGCTCCTGCTTTACTACGTGTTTCTCTGTTCACGGGCAAATGTTATCCACACCACTCTCACCCACTTTTAGCTATTTGGCCAGAGACTTTGGCAGCTCTAGAAAAACCAAAACACTGATTTTCAGCCTCACTTATATGGGGAAGTAGTTGAAAGAGGGAGAAAGCAAGTAGATGTCTGAAGTCAGTTCATTCAGTAAAGTCTTTCACAAGATGGGCTTTTTCCTGGGCGCTTTAAAGCCCTTCATCAAGTGGTCAAACTTTCTTTTTTGGGGGTAAAGAGCACACCTGGCTGTGTTCAGGGCTTATGCCTGGTGTGCACTCAGGGATCATTCTTGGGGGACCATATCTGGTGCCAGGAACAGAACACGCCGTCACATGCAGGGCACAAGCACCTTACCCACTGTACTAGTGCTCTGATCCCTGAATATTCCTTCTAATAGAGAAAAGATGGTTAGGAATTTCATTGAAGTTGCACAGAAAGATAGAGAGGGGGCTGGAGGGTAGGGCATTTGCCTTGAATGTGGCTGACCCTGTTTCCATCCCCAGCATTCCATATGGTCCCCCTGAGAACCACCAGGTGTAATTCTTGAGTGCAGAGCCAGGAGTAATCCCATAGCATCACCAGCTATAACCCAAAAAGAAAAAAAGAGGGTAGAGAAAGGAGACTGAAAAAAAAGGCACAACTTATTTTTTTCTCAATGTCCTTTAATACATAAAATAATTGAGCTGGCAAGATAGCTTGTTTTGCATGGAGTTGACCCAAGTTTGATCCCTGGCACCAAGGACTACCAGGACTAACCCCTGAGGTGAGGGGTAGCCTTAGAATCTTACCAGGTTTGGCTACAAACTTTACAACAAGAATCACAACATCCTATACTGTCCTTATGTAGTCAGTTCCTTCCTAAGCATTGCTGGGTGTGACCCAAAAAGAAAAAAATGAAACAAAAATAAAAGAAGAACAAATGAACTAAAAACCCTTGAATTGTGTTTGCAGCCTTGTTGAAGTCAACTGCCCATAAGTGTCATAGTATATTTTTTTTCCACTCTTAAGTCCTGTGATACTGAACTCTGTGTCTGTCCTGAGGCTAGCAGACAACTTACAACTTACACTTTAAAGATTCTTTATCATCTTTGTTCTCACACATGGGGCAGAGCTGTTCCTTGCTCTCCCTGTGCACAGCCGTTCATGAGGCAGTTGGGAAGGCATGGCGGGTTCTAGCCCTGGCCCATCACCTCAGCAGAGCCTCACAACAAGCCAGACCACCCCTCCTCACACCACGGGCGCCGCCATTTTTCCACTTTTGGACTTCCCTCTCGTCAGAACTCCACCCAGCAGACCAGCCCATCACAGCCCGGATCACCTACACCCACCCTGCAGCAGCTTTTTCCTCAATCCGGCCCAGGTATGCTGGTCCAGAGACTCTCACACATGGGGCAGAGCTGTTCCTTGCTCTCCCTGTGCACAGCCGTTCATGAGGCAGTGGGGAGGCATGGCAGGTTCTAGCCCTGGCCCACCACCTCGGCAGAGCCTCACAACAAGCCAGACCACCCCTCCTCACTCCACGGGCGCCGCCATTTTCCACTTTTGGACTTCCTCTCGTCAGAACTCCACCCAGCAGACCAGCCCATCACAGCCCGGATCACTGACACCCACCCTGCAGCAGCTTTTTTCCTCAATCCGGCCCAGGTATGCTGGTCCAGAGACTCTCACACATGGGGGCAGAGCTGTTTCTTGCTCTCCCTGTGCACAGCCGTTCATGAGGCAGTCGGGAGGCATGGCGGGTTCTAGCCCTGGCCCACCACCTCAGCAAAGCCTCACAACAAGCCAGACCACCCCTTCTCACACCACGGGCGCCACCATTTTCCACTTTTGGACTTCCCTCTCGTCAGAACTCCACCCAGCAGATCAGCCCATCACAGCCCGGCTCGCAAGCGGCCGGTTCATCAATAAATGCTTTATTTGGAGGTGTTTAAAAGAGTTTGCCTCCCGCTCGGCAAGCATGGCAAGCTTCTCGTGTTGTATATGATATGCCAAATTCCAGTAACAATTATATTAGGTCATTCCCATGACCTAATATAATGGTTTGAGGCTCTTTATGTTCCTGTAGCAAGCCGATGCCCCTGGCTCTACTGGCATGAGACAGGACATATGGAGATATTACTGGTGCCCGCTCTAGCAAATAGATGATCAACGGAAGATCGTGATTGTGATCATCTTTGTTCAATATCCCATTTTGGAGACTGACACATTTTTGCTGCTTTTGTTATTTGTGGAGCCACTCTAGAGCAATACCAGGCAGTGCAGGAGTCGTGGGATCAAACCCAGACAAAACATGCATTCTACTATTTTTAAAATGTTTTGGCTTTTTGAGTCACACCGGCAATTCCCAGGGATTACTCTCTGCTCTGGACTCAAGAATTACCCCTGGTGGTCTCAGAGGGCCATATGGGATGTGGGGGATTGAACCCAGGCCAGTAACGTGCAAAGCAAATGCCTTACCCATGTACTATTGCTCCAGCTTCGAGAGAGTTCTACTGTTTGAGCCATATCCCTGCACCCAAGAAGTGCTTATTTATTTGGGGGCCTGCCAGGAGTGTTGGCATTCAGTCGCACTCAGGGGTTATTCTTAGCTCTGTGCTTGGGCCTTATTTCTGTGGTGATGGGGGGGGACCATACGATGCCAGGAATTAAACTGGCAGCTGCAGCATGCCACATAAGTGTCTTAACCTCCCCAGTCCCTCAAGGAACACTTTAAAAGAATTTTATATTGAAGAAATTGGATCACGAAGGAAAATCGTTTAGATGATAATTGTTATTTTCATACCTCAGTTGTTTTAACAAAAGGTTTAAATTACAGGGCACAGAGCAGCACCTTGGTAGAGAGCAGTTGTTTCTATATGCCTGTGAGACTGTATGTATCGATGGGAGTATATACACCAGCTCCTTATTCCTCCCTCCCTTTTTTTTTTTTTGCTTTTTGGGTTACACCTGGCGATGCTCAGGGGTTACGGGTTACTTCTGGCTCCTCGCTCAGGAATTACTCCTGGCGGTGGTGCTTGGGGGACAATATGGGATGCTGGAGATTGAACCCAGGTCGGTAGGCCACATGCAGAGCAAACGCCCTACCCACTGTGCTATCACTTTGACCCCCTCCCTGGGCCCTTTTAACCCTCCGCTAACCCCAGGGAATAAAAGGTTAAAATACAGGGAGAGTTGCTAGGAAGAGAGAATCAAATCTAACAGTAAATTTCTCAATAAGCTTGTTTTTTCTCTTGAGAGTTTAAACATTATTGTATATTTTTTGTTTGTTTCTGTGGGGTAATTTGGAACCACACCCAGTGGTCCTCAGGGGGTAGTCCTGGCTCTGTACTCAGGGATAACTCCTTTGGGTGGGAGTGGTGGGCAGTGATGGGGCTTTGAGAGACCATACGTAGTGTCCAGTGGTCAAATCCAGGTTGGCTGCTTACAAGGCAAGTGCTATGCCTGCTGTATTCTCTCCCTCTCTGGCCCCAAACATCATATATAGTTTGCAGCAATGTAAAAGCTCTATTACAGATTACTTGTCTAAAAGTAGACATATTTGGAAGTAAAAAATATCTGCAGGCTGGTGGGTGAGAGGGAGACTGGGGACATTGGTGGATGGAAGTGGACACTGGGGAATGGGTGGCTGTTGGAATCGTATGCCTGAAAGTTATTCATGAATAACTTTGTAAATCAGAGTGTCTCAAGTAAAAAAAATTAAGAACTGGGTAAGGCCTAGCCTTACAGGGCAGATTGGGAGAAAGTGATCATCTCTCATCTTTCTGCCTCACATAGTCACCCTTGAAGGCCCACCAAATTCATTACCATAACACAGTCCATTTATTTAGAATCTGACATTTTTTTCTGTTAGGAATTTCAGGATTTTTTTCCACAAATTCATCCCTCCAATGATCCAATATTCATTTAGGTCTCCTAGACATATTATTCTGGGCAATAGTAAAAGTAGTGAATAATGAGAGTAAGTGAGAGAGAAACAGAGACAGAGAAAGCCTATGAGAGAGACACACAGAGAGACAGAGACAAAGAACAGAGAGAGAAACGAGAGACGGGAGTTTTGTTAACTGGGTTCATAGTGAACCCACACATTAAATAAGATCCTAAGAGCTCTGCAGGGAAATGACTTTCAAGTCTTTTAGAGATATTTGGTGTTGAAATTCTTTCAGCGTTTTGAAACACAGTTTTGACTTCAGTATCTTAGTAAATCAGGTTGCTCTAGAAGACTCAAACTCACCTTCTCTCCCCTCCCCCTTAAGCTTTAAAAAAAAACGCCAACTCCCAAAACCTTGGTGCCTTAAGGGGGCAATTTGAATTCAGCTAGAGAGTAAACCCCTCCTTTGTTTGGGAAAAAAAAATCTCTTGTCTAAGGGTTTTAGATATGCAAATGAAGGGCTTTGAAAGGCTGTTCTTTTCTCCCCTTACATCTGGGGAAGGCCTGAAGGTGGTGCAGTAACTTGAAGGGGATGTTTTGGACAGGAAGATATGCTGAGTCCTGAAAATCCTTTATGTTTTCTTTAGAGAATTCCCCTACCCTAAGCTTAGGCCCCACTGACTCAAAATCATGGCTTGTTCCTGTGAGAACAGTTTCTACTTACTCATCTCAGTCTATTCAAGCACTTGCCAATCAAGTGACATGCTGGAAGCCACATGACACTTGAAAAAAAACATGTACTCAGAGAGAGGGACCCTTAAAACTGATTTGTCTGAGGTTGTTGATGCTTATTATTCTGTGTTGTTTTAGACTCACCAACAATTTTATTAAAAATGGAGTA
>JAJIBD010013661.1:0-28103 GCA_021461705.1 Cryptotis parvus | reverse complement strand
TTTTCTTCCTTTGATGCTTTTTTTTTCTTTCCTTCTTTCCATCCTTCCTTCCTTCCTTCCTTCCTTTCCTTTCTTTCTTTTCTTTCCATCCATCCTTCCTTTCTTTTCTTTCTTTCTTTCTTCCTATTCCTATGTAGAGTCAGTTTTATTGCTAACTCTATAACCAGAGATCACTCCTGGGGAGGTTCAGAGACTATATAGGATGCCAAGGATTGAACCTGGGTTGGCCTCTCAAGGCAAGTGCCCTACAAGCTGTACCATCTCTCTGGCCCTGTCGTGTAATTCTTTTCATGTCACAGAGCAAGAATCCTCCAGCCAGAGACATTTTCATGATAACATAGGATGACTTCACAAAGATACCCTGAGCCTGCAGAATGGACTCCATACCTCTTTCTCTTCTTTTCTGCCCCACAAAGTAGGAGTTACAGCTTTTTTGTTACTACTCTCTATGTGTTGACACCATACCCAGAGTGTCACCGTGCTGTCATTCAATCTGTCCCACATCACCTGTGGTAGGTGTTTCCTCTCCAGGGCCAAAGGCAGCCAAGCCCAGCCGGTGCTCCCCTCCATGCTCTCTGTTCTACCTACCTAACTTTGCTTCTTTCACATACTGGCATCTGTCAGAGCATTTTACAGACGGGGACAAGGGAAGCACAAGGAGTTAATTCTCACACAAAACTGCCAACTCTTATTTTAGCCTTTCTGCCAGATCTTTAATTAGAAAGTCAGGACTGTCATGCAGCAAATTGATTGGTGGGAACTTCCCTACATCCCGTCCCCCAGGCCTACTCTCTACTGGATGGAAAAATGCCAAAGGAGGAGCACAAGAATGCACTGGGCAATGTATTTCTATTCTATGGGGATCTTTATAGATGATCACCTGTTGGCAGAGTAAACTCAGAAGACATCGTTTCCCATTTGAAAGACACAAAATTACTAATATTGCCTCAAAAGCAATATTGTTGCATGGGTATTTTTGTCATGGCAGTTCAACAAAAGTAGTTTTAGTGATCACACATTGACACGTCGCAGGTCCTGCTCCATTACATTCTGCACAATGACACAATGCGCCCGGAGAATCCTAAGTGGTTTAGTTCCTCTAAAGGAGATTCAGAGGATTCAGTAAAGGTTAGCATGCTGGCCTCAAAGAGAGAGAGAAAGAATCTGAATCTGGCTGTATAATAAACAGAAGCAGCATCTTTTATGGCTAAAAGGTTCTATTCCAAGATAGTATCATGATGTTCTCTCCTTTGTAGAGTCCATAAAAGGGTCATTTTTAAGTACTATTGATCATAGCAAAATTGGGTGTAATAAAGGACATACCAGAGCTTTAAGAAATTGTGGTATTTGACATGCTTATGTGCCATTCTTGAAAATCTGCTTTTCAAGTGTTAGGATATTCAGAGTATGGTACACTAACGACATATGGCAGACTATAGACAATCTCTTTTTAAAGTATTAGTTTGGGGGCTTGAGTGATAGCACAGCAGGTAGGGTGTTTGCCTTGTATGCGGCTGACCCGGGTTTGATTCCCTGGCATCCCATATTGGCCCCCGAGCATTGCTGGGAGTAAATCCTGAGTGTAGAGCCATGAGTATCCCCTGAGCATTGCTGGGTGTGACGCAAAAAAAAAAAAGTATTAGTTTACATACAAAATCCACAGAAATAAACATGCATTACCACTGGGGCCAGAGCAATAGTACAATGGGAACAGTGTTTGCCTTGCACATGACTGACCTGAGTTAAATCCCGGCATCCCATATGGTTCCCTGAGCAACACCAGGAGTAATTCCTGAGTGCAGAGCCAGGTGTAACCCTGAGCATTGCCAGGTGTGACCCCCTCCCATACAAAAAAGCAAAAGATGCATTGCCACTTCTTTTTCTACTTTTCATACCTCACAAAGGACCCTACTGACTGGGCTATGATGGAGATGAAGAGCAACCAAGAGCAGAAAGGCAGTATAAGGGAGAGCCCACATACTGCATCTGTCTCTTTCTGTTTCTCTCCAGGGATCAACCCAGATCTCCTACATGCAAAGCATTTGCTTTCCCACTGAACCGTATCCACAACTGCTACTTCTTTCTTCCTAACTGCTGCAGTGCTCATTGGAATAAACATGGTTTATTTGTCATTCCTTTTCTTTATTTTTTTAAATAGAGAGGAAGAAAAGTCATAGGAATGCAAAGACAGCTCAGTGAGTCTGGGCACAAGCTTTGCACACAAGAGGCCCAGGTTTGACATCAGCATCACATGATCCCCTGTGGGGCGGCGCCCGGGGGTCCCCGACAGTGCCGAGAAGCGGAGTTCCCTTCTACCTCCGAAGCCGGCGAGGAATGGATGAAAACTCAGGAATCCGATGCAGTTTTAAAAGGCTTTACTTATCACAGGTTCAGGCATACAAATCAGCAAAAGGAAAAGCCCGGTGCTTAGGATTCCAGGCTAGAACCCCAGCCACATGTAGGCCAAGATGGCGGCCACCACGTGTAAAGGCCTTGTAAAAGGAGAAGACAAGACTCCCAAGAAGGGTGAGTGCTCACAAAAGAGAGAGCCCAAAAGAAGCGGGCGAGAGAGGAAGCAGGCTAGTTTTATACCCCTGCAACTCAGACCTTCCTCCCACTGTTATGGAAAGCAGGGAGGGTCAAATGCCCTTAGGTAATCCCTCCCTGCACCTCACCTATGCCCTTTAGTATGCTAATGTTTTGAGCCAAGATCTGCCTGGAAATGCCTTTATAGGGTAGAGAAGGGGGTTTCTGAGATGGCATGTCTCTGTACCAAAGACTAATACTAATGCCAGTTAAATATTCCTCCAAGCCTTCACAAGTCTCTTCTACTTCATTGTAGTTTTGTATTTTAGTTGCCTTTGAGTATATCAGGGAGCCATGCTTGTTTGCTTGGAAGCAAACAGCATTTCTCTCTGGTCTAATTACTTAGGTGTCCTTACGCGGCCAGGCTAATATGCTGGTAAGATCTAGCTAGTCCCACGATGATTGTGGTAGCATGGGAGAATATTTATACCAGCTAGTACAGCATACATGATCAGATAAACTGCCACATCTAGACTACCCCCTTATCTACGAAGTGATTTGCAGGCGGCAGTTCAGAGCAGATGCAGCGGCCCTTAGGAGTGCTGCAACAGTCCCCCAGGTACTATTCCAGCAACCCCGAGCACAAAACCAAGAGTAGCACCCCGCAGTGCTAGTGGAAACCAAAATAAAATAAAATAAGTAAGAGAAGTCCGAGCTCTAGGAAATGTTGACTTCTGCTGGAATGGTGAGGTCAAAGAAGATATGAGCTCCGGAGTCTGTGGGACAGAACATCAGATCGACTGTTTATCTAAAGCTAATTGTTTCAGGTCTCTGAGGCTTGTCCCTGAAACCGTAAGACAAGGACAATGCTATGTGTCTCATGTGATTATTGAAAGTATTAAATGGGAGGATACACATGGCACCTCACTCAAGTCATGTGGTCGGTGCCAGAGAAGTGCCACTGCTGAAGAGAAGGGATGTGCCTGCAGAATCCCATGGAAAGGCAATTCCAAATTTGCTCAAGTTTCTCAGCACTGAGAATCCAGTTTTACCCAAGAGGGTTTTTTTTTTTTTGCTTTTTGGGTCACACCTGGCAATGCTCAGGGGTTACTCCTGGCTCTGCACTCAGGAATTACTCCTGGTGGTGCTCGAGGGACCACATGGGATACTGGGGATCAAATCATCCAGGCAGGCATGGGCCCCCAAGAGGGTTTTTCTTGGCTGCTTTTTCCATCTATGTAATGCACTTGCATTCTCCTGATTTCTAGCATTCCCAATTTTCCAAAACACAAAAGAACATTCTCCACCCACCTTGCTTTCTCTCACTACCATATTCCATATATAGATATAGATATAGATATAGAGATAGAGATAGAGATAGAGATAGAGATAGAGATAGAGATAGAGATGATATAGATATAGATATAGACATAGATATAGATAAATATATATCGATACAGATATTTATATATATTTATATATATATCGATAAATATATGTCGATATACATATATATCACTTGACCACTTGACATCCCGTTATTCATCGATTTGCTCGAGCGGGTGCCAGTAACATTTCCATTTGACCCTATCATGTGCCAGTGTAGCCCAATGGCATCAGGTTGCTTCAGGAATACGAAGAGCCTCAAACCGTTTGTTCAGTATCTTGACGAAGAAGTCTGATCATCTTGTAGGTGGGCGGCCATGTGGTCTTTTGACATCCCTTGGGATCCAGTCGGTAACGACTCTAGTCCAGCAGATGTCTCCAAATCGCATTACATGTCCAGCCCATCTGATTTTCGATGCCTTGGCAAGCGAGACAGCGTCCCTGACTCTGGAACAGTGATGTAGGTCAGAGCTCCGGATTCCTTCTCTCACTTGAGTGAGTCGTGATATTCCAAGCATAGCTCTTTCTATTCCTATTTGGAAGACCCAAATAGCATTCTCATCCTGCTTTCATAGGGTCCAGGTCTCTGAGGCATCTGTTAATGCAGGGAGAATGGTGGAGTTGAAGAGATGTGCCCAGAGCCAGAGGTTCTTTGTCTTTTTAGCTATTTCTTCGATGCTTTTGAAGGCATTCCACACCACTCTCTTCCTCCTGCGCAGCTCAGGTTTTAGGTTGTTCATCATGTTAACTTCTCGACCTAGGTACACATAACTGGTGCTTTCAGAGATGTTTGTTCCATTGAGAGTGAATGGGGCCTCTGGAACTAGTTCATTTCTCATGAACATAGTTTTGCTGAGATTCAGCTGTAGACCTATCTTTCCACATTCTCAGTCAAAGTCAACCAGCATTTGTGCCACTTGGCTAATGTTTGGTGTTATTAGAATGAAGTCATCAGCGAAGTGGAGGTGGTGTAGTTGCCGACCGTCTATCTTCACTCCCATTCCTTCCCATTCTAATTGTCTCATGATATTCTCGAGGGTGGCACTGAAGAGTTTTGGTGAAATGGTATCACCCCTGCCAAACCCCCGTTTTGACATTGATGATCACTTCTATGTAGAATGGTGAGATCCTGGTGGTGAATCCGTAATACACCTCACGAAGGATCTTGATGTATTGGGTTTGAATGCCCTGTTTGGCTAGGGCTTTGATGACCGCTTCAGTCTCCACAAAATCAAAGGCTTTCTTTAAATCAATGAACGTGAGACAGAGCGGCATCTTGAACTCCCTACAAACTTCAATGAGCTTGCTTACCGTATGGATATGGTCGAGCAAGCTGGCTTCCAAAAAAGGATTCAAGCACAATCGACCATATACACTATATATATGTATATATATGTATATATGTGTATATGTATGTATATACATATATGTGTGTATATATACATATATGTGTGTATGTAGTATATATATGTATGTATGTATATACATATATGGTGTGTATATACATATATGTGTGTATATATGTGTATATATACATAGTATATACATAGTATATATGTATATATGCCACAAGCAGCCATGCTGTTCATCAATAAATGCTGGAGATCAGAGGTGACTACAAGTGTATGCCACCACATGGCAGAGCCTGGCAAGCTACCCGTGTCATATTTGATATACCAAATACCAGTAACAATTATAGACCTCATTCCCATGACCTGAGGGAATGGTTTGAGGCTCTTTATGTTCCTGGAGCAAGCAGATGCCCTTGGGCTCTACTAGCATGAGACAAGACATATGGAGATGTTACTGGGGCCCACTCGAGCAAATCGATGATGAATGCGAAGATAAGTATCACTTGTCTTCCTGTTGTTCATTGATTTGCTTGAGCAGGCACTAGAAACATCTTCATACATCTTGTCACGTACTAGTGTAGCCCAAGGCCATGAGTGTAGCCCCACTCCATGAGGGCCGCTATTTTCCACATCCGGACTTCCCCCTTGTCAGAACTCCACCCAGCAGACCAGCCTATCACAGTTCATCAATAAATGCTGGATTTAGAGATGACTACAAGAGTATGCCACCTGCACTGCAGAGCCTGGCAAGCTACCCGTGTTGTATTTGATATGCCAAATACCAGTAGCAATTATAAACCTCATTCCCATGACCTGATGGAATGGTTTGAGGCTCTTTATGTTCCTGGAGCAAGCAGGTGCCCTTTGGGCTCTACTAGCATGAGACAGGTCATATGGAGATGTTACTGAAGCCTGCTCGAAAGCAAATCGATGATGAACGGGAAGACAGACAGTGATATAGTGATTTGTTATACTGGTAGGAATTCAGGCAAAGATAGATTCATTTGAGTATATTCATTAGGGTAAATAACTATAACCAACGCTTAAAAACAAATGTAAATCTCTCAGGAATTTTGAGCGAAATAACCATCTAAAAATAAGTGAGATGTGTGGTGGGAAGGATTTCAGCATGAATGAGGGGATAGAAAAACTTCCTCAGGGCAAGAGCAACAGCACAGCTAGTAGGGTGTTTGCCTTGCACGCAGCCAACCTGGGTTCAACCTCCAGCATCCCATATGGTCCCCCGAGCACAACCAGGAGTAATTCCTGAGTGCGAAGTACAAATGCAGAAGTAACCCCTGAGCATTGCTGAGTGTGACCCAAAAAAGCAAAAAGAAAAGAAAAAAGAAAAAACTTCCTCAATGTTCATAGGTAAGTAAGAATAAACCAGGATTGATAATCAGTGGGAGGTTTAGAAATCAAATGACAGAAACACCAAAAGGGCCCAGAGGCATTGACATGGAGTTGGAATATTAAGGTAAGATTTGGGATAGAGTGACACCACACACACACACACACACACACACACTCTCTCTCTCTCTCTCTCTCTCTCTCTCTCTCTCCAGACTTAATCCTTTCAAAGACAGCATTGTAAACATATTATCTAAACTACAAATACAACAATAAAAAATTTCTTATCCTGGATTGCATGATACAGATACAGCAAGAGAGGACATGAAGAGTTCTATCAGTCAAGCAACAGAAATCAAAGACAGTCAACTTGAACAATGAGAATTCTTTTTTGAAGGATATTGGCAGAAGGACAGACAAGGAAAGTTTCCAGAAGTTCTCAGGAACAGGGATTACCAAATCAATGGTTTTCAACCACTGGTGCATGGAACAGTGGCCATCCATAGGTGTAAAAGGGTTGGAAAATCACTCATGTACTGCCTTGTTTATAATTGCAGTTTGTGGACTCCATCACAGGATAATGCTGCTGGCTGATTGATGTTAAAAGGTAGAAAAATGCCATGCTAAGTGATTTTTGTCAACATACAGGAAAGGATGAATCATCTACACCATTTTCACTCTTTCCATCACTGAGTTTGAGGTAGACAGCAACCAAGCTAGCAAGAATTCTCCCCCTGGATATTGAGCTAGTAGGAAAACCACCATGATTCCAGATCCTACTTGAATATATCCAAGGAAGGACCAAGTCCTCTAGATGAGTGCCTTTGTTCAAAGAGATTTAGAGCATAATGAGCTGATGAACTTGATCACTTGGTCACTTGAACCCCGTTATTCATCGATTTGTTCGAGCAGGCGCCAGTAACATTTCCATTGGACCCTATCATGTGCCAATGTAGCCCAATGGCATCTGGTTGATTCAGGAATATGAAGAGCCTCAAACCGTTCCTTCAGGGTCTTAACAAGGAAGTCTGACCATCTTGTAGGTGGGCGGCCACTCTATCTTTTGAGCAATACAAATACACTAAATTAAAAAAAAAAAGAAGTCAGTATTGACAGGCTAAGACAATAGTATGGCTGGTGAAATCAAGGCTGGTGGGCTGGACGAGTTGGTGAAATGTATTGCCACACCACAAGAGGCTAAGAGGCAGTTGAGAAAGAAGATGATTATACACTGACACTCCCCTGGGAATAACAGATCTGTGATTAGC
Source organism: Cryptotis parvus (assembly GCA_021461705.1). Taxonomy (NCBI): domain Eukaryota; kingdom Metazoa; phylum Chordata; class Mammalia; order Eulipotyphla; family Soricidae; genus Cryptotis; species Cryptotis parvus. The sequence continues at coordinate 20,221 of JAJIBD010013661.1, read as the reverse complement.
TAATGCCTGCTTTTGTCCTCCAAAGTCTTTACAGTCAGGTGAAATCACAGTCACAGTGTATCATTTTTTCAAAGACCTTGCCACTTTTGGAATGGAAAGAGCTACTTGAAAAATCAAATGTTAGTTCGTACTAATTCTGTTTGCTTGTTCATTTCAGTGAGTGAGTGGGGTTTGAGTTGTTCACCTCAAAGCAATTATTTTTCCTACAACAAATTGGGTTTATTTGGAAACAAAACACCAGGAAAAGAATAAATAGTATTCCTGGTGAGAAGTGCCAGCCCTTGTTCAAATTCAGAACTAAGAATTCTCCACATCAGAGATCGGCAAATTTCCTTCAAATCTCAATCACAAGGAGAGCTTTTGAAAATCCTAATGTTCTTCTCATGACCTTTTTTTAATTCTTTTCTTTTCTTTTCTTTGCTTTTTGGGTCACACCCGGCAATGCTCAGGGGTTTCTCCTGGCTCTGCACTCAGGAACTACTCCTGACAGTGCGGGAGGGGAAACCAGATAGGATGCCAGGGATCAAACCAGGGTCGGCCGCATGCAAGCTATGACCACTATTTCAGAAACATTCTGTAGAATAAAGGAAGTTCTGAAGATATAAGGGTGTTGGGGTCTGTAGTTTGCAGATTGAACCACATCTGGGTATTCTTTTTCTAGCCTCTTGATCTTCTTTAATGGAATTCTAAATATTAATGTTGTAGATAAACCTAGATGGTATTATGTGTAATGAAATAAGTCAGGTAGAGAAAAGTAGATTCCCTATTTCATTCACCTGTGGTATATAGAGACACCAACAAACCAATGAACTAAATAAATAAACAGCTACCTTTTTGGATATAGGACTAAACTAGTGGTTACCAGAAAAAAGGGAGGGAATTTGGGGAAGTAAATTGGTTAAAAAAGGGTCAAGTGTAGGAGTATTTTTCAATGGTTGGAATCTAGCACAAGTGTGTGGGGATCAGAGGTTAGGTAAGATAGAAGAGACCAGTGTTCTAATAATTGTTGGAAATGGTAATGCCAGACTAGAACTGGCATTACCATTTCCTACACTTCCTACATTGAATGTAGGCAAAGGAATATACATGATAACCCCTAAATGGATGTATTCCAAGCCACAATGTGCAAAAGAAGGGGGGAAAGATGAAGAAGACGACAAAGAACAAAACACAAAGATGAAAGAGAGGAAGAAGAAGAAGAAGAAGAAGAAGAAGAAGAAGAAGAAGAAGAAGAAGAAGAAGAAGAAGAAGAAGAAGAAGAAGAAGAAGAGGAGGAGGAGGAGGAGGAGGAGAAGGAGGAGGAAGAGGTGGAGGAAGAGAAGGAGGAGGAGGAGGAGGAGGAGGAAGAGAAGGAGAAGATGAAGAAGAAAATTGAGCTAGGATCTGTCACAGGCACTTTTAGACATGCACTATATCTCCAGTTCCTAGAAATACACTTTTAGAAGGAACTTCATGTACTATACAAAGATGTGACTATCTAATGATGCATGCCTGGAAGCTCTGTCATGTTATCATACAATATTGCTTCAATTTAAAAAAAAGTATTATTACCGCAGTAAAAATCAGAAGGCCAAAGACATAACACAGAGGTTACCTTGCGGGTGGCTTACCTGGGTTCAATTTCCAGCAGCACTTATGGTCCTCCAAACCCTCTGAGTACTTCTGGGCATGGTCCCACAAATACCCTCAAATAATTTAAGAATAGTGCCAAAATAAGATTTTTTAACCTCAAAATAATATAAGAATAAATAGTGTCATTTAAAATAAGATTTAAAAAAAGTAAAATAAGATTTTAAAAATCAAATTAAGGGCAGAAAGATAGCTTAACTGGACTGGAGTAAACACTTTGCATGCTGAAGGCTGGGGTTCAAGCTATAGGGTGCCCCAAGTACCACCAGGTATGACTTAAAAAAACTCCCAAACAAAGTAAATAAATAAATAATAATGTTTTATGGGTCAAAGAGGTAAAAATCTCAGCAGTATATAGATGTCTTAGAGAAGAGCTTCTTAAATATTTTCCACTTGTGACCCCTTTTCACGCAAGAAACACAGCGTAACCAGGCACTGCCAGAACTCCTGAGATTTATTACGCGGTTCAGAAACCTCTGATGTGGTCATGCTTCCCCAACCCACACAGTCATTACAAAACCCATAACCCATGTAGGGTCAGTTCAAGACACTCTGCAGTAGGGAAGTTGAGACTGACCCAGATAAAACACAGGGAGCTGGGCAGCCTCTGAGCCCTGGAGTCAGAGATCTGAGATAGGAGGTTTGGGGCCTGCCCTGAACTGGGGAGGGAGGATCATTCCTCCCTCACTAAGAACCAGCTCCCCACTCCCAGGGCTAGACCTCAGGCTCACTTTGCTGTTTGGCGGCATTAGAGGCTCAGGCAGCTTTTGTTGCAAAATTCTGGCAGGACTAACTTTGTGGTTGGAAGGAAAAGGCATCTCGGGTTTCTAAAGACTGATTTAGAAACCTTGGAGCATGGATTTCTTTCAGATTGGGCCCTGTGCTTGCCACATGATGGAGATGCTGATTCTGCTGGTGGGATTTATGTGAGAGATCTGGTCTGGGAATTTCATCCTCAGGCAAACGTTTCTCTGTCATGCATTGAGTTGATTGGGCCGTTAACCACAGAGAGACTCAGCGCATCTGCTTTGAGTCTTGATTTAGTCTGTCAGGTTCAAATTCCTGCCCTTGTGAAGTATAGACTTAGCAAACTCAAGGGTACTTTATACTTCTTGATGTGGTGGGGGGAAGGTGTCAATGGCACTTGGGTAGCTCCCCGAGGTGTTCCTGTCAGAGGGTTGTCACCAGGCAAGGGCACCTAAGGGTGGGTGAGAAAAGTCAGATTAAGGCAGCGAGGCAGGTAGTGGTGGGCACTGGGAACCCTGGGGTCTTCTGCAGAGGATGAAATTCATGCCTCTTTTTTCAATCATTTTTTGGTGGGAGGGGTCTCACACCCAGCGATGCCCAGGGGCTACTCGTGGCTCCGCACTCAGGAATTACTCCTGGCGGTTCTCGGGGGACCATATGGGATGCTGAGGATTGAACTCAGGTCAGCCATGCCCAAGACAAATGCCCTTGCCGAAGTACTCCACTCCGGCCCCCAACCATGCCTCTTTAGAATATCTTTCCGAGGGCGGAGAGCTAGTACATAGGCTTAGCAAGCAGCTGGCCCCAGTTAGATTCCCAGCACCACATATGGTGCCTGTGCACTGCCAGGTGTGATCTCCCCAAATAAAATAAAACAAAAGAATATCCTGGGGTCAGAGCAACAGTACAGCAAGCAGGACCTTTTCCTCTTCATTTTTTCCCCTCTGCTATCTGCCCTGCCCAGGAGAATGTAAACCAGAAAAGAGACAAAAAGGTGAAAGCAGTTTCTCTCCTTTGAACGTTTATGGAAAGACCTTTAGGTCACTGCCGCAGGAGAGGAGGACAGGGGAGTAGAAACTTAGTCTGGAATGTGTGTGTGTGTGTGTGTGTGTGTGTGTGTGTGTGAGAGAGAGAGAGAGAGAGAGAGAGAGAGAGAGAGAAAGAGAGAGAGGTTTTAAGGGAGCCATTTCCATGTTTAAGGAGTAAACAAATGGAACTGCATTTCTTTTGCTCATTCAACTCTACCTTTTATGTTTGTTTGTTTTTTGGGTCACACCTGGCTGTGCTCAGGGGCTACTCCTGCTTTTCACTCAGGAATTAGTCCCTGCGGTGCTCGGAGAACCATGTGGCATGCAGGAGATCGAATCCAGATCCGCTGCGTGCAAGGCAAACACCCTACCTGCTGTTCTATTGCTCCAGCCCCTCATCTCTACTCTTATAGCTAAACAATAAAGGTCATAATATAGCCCGATAGCATTTTAATTTTAAATCATCCAAATGACTGGTCATAAGGTTCATTAAGAACATCAAAGTGCCGGAGCGATAGTCCAGCGGATAGGGTGTTTGCCTTGCACGCAGCCGACCCGGGTTCGATCCCCGGCATCCCATATGGTCCCTCGAGCACTGCCAGGAGTAATTCCTGACTGTAGAGCCAGGAGTAACCCCTGAGTATCGCTGGGTGTGACCCAAAAAGCAAAAAAAAATTATTATTATTAATATCACTGTCACTGTATCACTGTCTTCCCGTTCATCATTGATTTGCTCGAGCGGGCACCAGTAACATCTCCATATGTCCTGTCTCATGCAAGTAGAGCCCAAGGGCACCTGCTTGCTCCAGGAACATAAAGAGCCTCAAGCCATTCCATCAGGTCATGGGAATGAGGTTTATAATTGTTACTGGTTATTTGGCATATCAAATATGACACGGGTAGCTTGCCAGGCTCTGAGAATAATAATTAATTAATTAAATAAACAACAAAACCTTAACAACAAAACATTAAAGGGGGCTGTAGTCATGGTACAGTGGTTAGGGCATTTGCCTTTTGTACAAAGCCGGCCCAGGTTCAATTCCAGGCATCCCATGATTCCCCCAGCACTGCCAGGAATAATTGCTGAGTGCCGAGTCAGGGGTAACCCCTGAGCATTGCAGGTGTGACCCAAAAAGCCAAAGGAGTATGGCTGGAGAGATAGGACAATGGTTAAGGCAGTTGCCTTGTATGCAATTAACCCACATTCAATCCCTGGCACCACCTATGGGTCTCTCTAAGCTAATAGGAGTGACTCCTGAGCACAGAGCAGGAGTAAACCCTGAAAATCACTGGGTGTGGCCAAAAAACAAAAGAAGCAAAAAAGGAAACATTTCTTTTTTTTAATTTTTATTATACCACCGTGAGACATACAATCACAAAGGTGTTCATAATTGGTTCTTGGAAATTCAGTATTCCAGCACCCATCCCTCCACCAGTGCCCCATTTCCACCACCAATATACCCCCACCCCTCCCGCCCACCCCCAGGTTGCCTCAATAGCAGGTACCCCTGTAAAACATGAAAATTCTTAAAAGAAAATTCCTAAAAGAAAAACCTAGTTGGTAAGCTCTTTGATATTAATAATGAGTTTCTGATATATGTTGATACTGATCATGAGTTTTTTAGTCTGACAACAGAAGAAAAAGGAATAAAAAAGAAAATTAAACAACTGAAACTATATTAAACCAAAATGTTTTTGCATAGCGGTAGCAAAACAAACAACAACACTATTTATAAATAGAAGCTCTAAATAGATATTTCCTCCATGATATGCCAGTGGCCAGCAGGCATATGAAAATATGATCAGTATCATCAAACATTAGAGAAATATAAACCTAAACCTCAGTGAGTAACTACCTGTTGGAATGGCTGTTATCATAAAGACCAGAAATAATAAGGGTTGGTTGATAAGAATGCATAGAAGTCAGTGCTTGATGGGCATATAAAGTGATACAGGCACTTTAGAAAGTGTCCTAAAAAATTAAAAATAGAACTGCCATATGATCCAGCAAACCCATTTCTAGTATTTATTCGAAGAAAACAAAAACAATAACTTGAAAACAATACAAACATAACAGCATTATGCCCAGCAGCAAGACATGGAAACAAACTAAGGAGTAATTCATCAGTGGCTGAAAGGATCAAATACTGTGAAATATCTATATATAAGATACATACCACATAACTCAGTGTACACGCAACAAATAGTAAACTACCACATAACGCAGTGCACACACAACAAAATAGTAAAGCAAGAGGAAAAATGCTGTCTTGCTAATGTGGCAACATAGATGGCTCTCAAGAACATTGCACAAGTACCTTTCTGGAAAACAATATGGACATTCCTCCAAAGACTAGAAATTGAGCTCCCCTTTGACCCAGCCATACCGCTCTTGGGAATATACCCTGGAAAGCCAAAAACACACAGCAGAAACACAATCCGCACTTTTATTTTCATAGCAGCACTATTCACAATAGCCAGAACCTGGAAACAACCAGTATGCCCAAGAACTGATGACTGGATAAAGAAACTGTGGTATATCTACACAATGGAATACTATGCAGCTGTCAGAAAAAATGAAGTTATGAAATTTTGCTATAAATGGATGGATATGGAAAGAATCATGTTGAGTGAAATTAGTCAGAAGGAAAGAGAGAGAGACATAGAATGACTGCATTTATTTGCATGACATAAATATACTAGGTGATCTTACCGAAAGTGGAAATTACCACAAGCGTGTGGGAGTCAGGAGGTTGGTTTAGATAGAGAAGGGAACATGTGTCAATAAATGTCTAAAGTTCTGATGCTAACATAGAACTGAGCATTAAATACAGACAAAAAATGCAAATGATGGCTTCTAAGTGTACGTAGTGCACTTAGAAGTGTACAATGTGTGGGAGAAGGAGGAGAGAGAGAGGGGAGAGGAGAGGAGATAAAGAACCTGCCATTTAGGCAGGATGTGGGAGGGGGAGGGAATTGGGGACATGGGTGGTGGCTGGGGGGCACTGGTGGAGGGCGGGTGCTGGAACATTGTGTGACCAAAACCCCCAAGCATGAACAGCATTGTAATTGTATATCTCACGGTGGTATAATAAAATGGTAAAAAAAAAAAAGAAGAACATTGCACAAGTGAAGTAAATTAGCCTGGAAAAGACAAATAGAAATAATTTTCTTATATGTGTAATCTGAAACAAAACCAAACCTCATAGATAAAATTCATGAATCAGATTTGGTGACTGCCAAAGATAGGGGTGGGAATGGAGGTGGGGAGAAAGGGGTGGAGAGAAATGGAAGGAAAGTGTCAAAGGAAAAATGAACATGGGAACTGTAGCATTAAAAAAACTTTTGTAGCTTTCTCTAATGAAAACAATTCCAGTAGCACTTAAATTTAAGGGGCCAGAGAGAGAGAGCTCAATGGTCTACATGCAGGAAATACAGGTTGGATCCCGGACTCCCAAGCATTGCCAGGAGCAACTCACTCAAGCACAGAGCCAGGGAAGGCCACCAAGCACAGACTGATGGTCTTCCCATCTATCTCCCCAACAACAAAAACAAAAAAAATTTTTTAATTGATGTCTAGAGATAGCTCAGTGAGAGCATTCAATTACAGACACCCAAACCGAGTGTGTGATCCTAGTTATGGCAATATCAATGTGAAGTGAAGCAGAATAAATTTAAGCTAATTATTTAAGTAAAACTTAGCCAAGTCTTATTGCTATAGACTGTCACTTTTATTGTTCACTGAACTACCATTATTCCTGACTTATCACAAATAATTCCATTCCCCCATTGTGAAATTCATTAAAGACAGACGAAAGAAAGAAAGAAAGAAAGAAAGAAAGACAGACAGACAGACAGACAGACAGAAAGAAAGAAAGAAAGAAAGAAAGAAAGAAAGAAAGAGAGAGAGAGAGAGAGAGAGAAAGAAAGAAGAAAGAAAGAAAGAAAGAAAGAAAGAAAGAAAGAAAGAAAGAAAGAAAGAAAGAAAGAAAGAAAGAAAGAAAGAGAGAGAAAGAAAGAGAGAAAGAAAGAGAGAGAAAGAGAGAAAGAAAAAGAAAAAGACAGAAAGAAAGAAAGAAAGAAAGAAAGAAAGAAAGAAAGAAAGAAAGAAAGAAAGAAAGAAAGAAAGAAAGAAAGAAAGAAAGAAAGAAAGAAAGAAAGAAAGAAAGAAAGAAAGAAAGAAAGAAAGAAAGAAAGAAAGAGAGAGAGAGAGAGAAAGAAAGAAAGAGAGAAAGAAAAAGAAAAAGACAGAAAGAGAAAAAGAAAGAGAGAGAGAGAGAAAGAAAGGAAGGAAGGAAGGAAGGAAGGAAGGAAGGAAGGAAGGAAGGAAGGCAGTCAAGCAAGCAAGGAAGGGAGGGAGGGAGAGAGAGAAGGAAGGAAGGAAGGAAGGAAGGGAGGGAGGGAGGGAGGGAGGGGAGAGAGGAAGGAAGGAAGAAAAAAAGGAAGGAAAAAAGAAAATGAAAGAAAGAAGGAAAAAAGAATGAAAGGAAGAAAGAAAAGGCCAGAGAGATCATCTAGCAGGTAAGGAGCTTGCTTTGCATACAGCAGACCAGAGTTTAAACCCTGCTACTGTTATAGGCAGTTAGACAGGAAAGAGCCCCCATGGTAATGGAATTCCTAAAGAGTAGTAATACCACCTACCCATAGGCCATCAGGACTTGAGCACAGGAATTTGAGCCTGATAAGACCTTAACCTGGAGCCAGCCCAGACCAGAGAAAGCTGAACCCACCCTCCAAGAGAAGATCCAGCAGGAATTATTGTTGGCAGAAGGTAGATCTAAGGATATGCGAAGGAAGGTCTGATGGATACTGCCTGTTAACAGATACACAGGGACTTCCGGCAGACTGTCTCCCAATAGAGTTAGTATGTAGAAATCCCTAGTGAGACTGTCAATCAAAGCTGCAGGTACCCAGACAAGGCTATCCTAGGTCATTTCTCTGCACATTTCCCTGTTGGCTATAACTAGCCCAAGATGGAGTCTAATGGACGATGCTTAAAGTTAGGCAAAAAACAGGTTTTTCTTGTTCTTCTGTCTGACACGTCCTTGCCATCATGGGTAGTCCGGAAGGCTGCATTAGCAACTGTAATGCGTTCTTTTGCTCATCTCATCTCACCTAGATAGTACCCCCTGCAGGTTTTTGGTTCCTGGTTGTCTCCTTCCTGTTATTCCTAAGTCCTATTCAATGAATGTGAACTGTCTTTGTAATGTAAATCATGCAAACTTTAAGCTGTATTGCCCTTTGAGACGAGGGAATAAGGGAGTTGGGGTCTGTGTGGAGGTGGTCAGTCAGTCAGTCAGTCAGTCAGCTCAAGTCAGTGAGTAAAATGAGTTAGTCCAAGTGAGTGAACTCAGATCAGCGAGCTCAGGTTGAAAGAATGGCCCCTTGCCCACAGAACACAAAGATAGGAACCAGAGGTAACTGATAAAATGGAGGTAACTGATAAAATGATGGCTCAACAAGAGCACAGCAGGAAGGGCCTTAAGCAAATAATTCCAGGGAGGGCTATAAGGCAAACATTCCCGAGAGGTTGCGTCTGATGTCCCCCTCCGTATTTGGTATGATACGTGACTGGGCCCATGCCGTGCCAAATATGGAAAGAAGTATTAGGCACGCTCAGATTGGTGGGCGATGGTTACCTGGTGCAGAGTGATTGGCTGCCTGCGCCGCAGACCTTGATGTAATATTTTAAACCTATTGGATAGTTATGCGCTGGCTTTTCTGTAGCAGGGGAATTATTCCTTAAAAGATCCTCCCTGGAAGGGGCTCGGGCTCTTAGCCACTGACCGCTTGGGGTTATGCTATGAGCCCGAGTATACTCGCTTATTAATAAAACCCTTGCTTTTGCATAGGACTTGGTCTCTCAGAGTTTTCTTTGGTAGGTGCGGCATTCCGAGGCTCCCAGTCAGTCACCCCATCGGGTGGCCAACCCCTTACAAGGTTAGTCAGCTAAAAGTCAGTTAGCTGCGGTTAGTCAGCTGCCATGATGAGAACTGCTGCCCCTCCGGCTGGTGATCATTAAAAATATTATTGGATATACATCGTGTTCCTGGAGTCTCATCTCTGCGCCTCTGACCCGACAGGACATTCCTGCTTCAATTATGTTGAAAAAAGGAGTTTTCAAAGACTACTCCCAACTCTATCCTGCTTGGCAACCGCCCTAGCAAAGGACTCTCCCCTAGCTAGAAAGCCCAGTATGGGGAGACCTTTGATAGGGAAAAAACCCCTAAAAGCCACCATGAACAAAGGAAGTGGGGGCATATGCTGGCCAAGCCCATGTGCTGCTTGTTCCACACGGCCGAGCACATGTGGCACTGGAGACCGTTTCTCCAGAGGTGTACTGGAGCTCTCTCTCTCTTTGCAGAAGCCTGTTCTCTCTCTCTCTCTCACACACACACACACACTCACACACACACACACACACACACACACACACACACACACACACACACACACTTTCTATCCCTCCTTCCCCCTCCAAAAGCCTCCAAATAAAATCTGTCTTTACTTTGCTGCTTATCTATTCCTGAATTGCCTTTCTGGGAGAAAGACAAGGACACGGAAACCCTGGGTAAGGCCTAGAACTGACTTTCCTTTCCTGCAAAGCAGTTTCTTGATCCAGCCTGACTCCACAGCTCCCCAAGAGAGCGGGCCTTGGGGATTGACTCCCGTGCTGAGAAGATCAAGCAGGAGTTCGGTTTGGCTTGAGGACCACCTCATGGGGCTGAGGTTGAGCACTCAAGGGTCACTGCAAGCGTGCTTGGGGCCATCCTGGGTGCTGGGACGGGAGCCGGGTGGCCTTTTGCAGGGTAGTGGGGAACTCAAGGTCCCTGCTTGCAAGGGCTCATTTCAGACTTTCTCAGTCCTAGCTGGTCACATAAGCCACCCATGGGGGCCCACCGGCTTTATTCCCGCACACGGTCTCCAAACCTGTCCAGGAGTGATCCCTAAGTGGTGCAGATCCCTGAGTACTGCTATGTGTGGCTGCAAAAGTCCCAAATAAATAAATTTTTAAAAAGAAAAAATTGAGAGTCTTTTTGGGAAGACAGTCAAATATTACTTCAGGTTTATAGACTGAGACACTAAGGCTTTCAGACATTTAGGGTTTTCCATATTTGAAAACACACTAGGTTTTGAAAACAAAATTAAAACTGAAAGTTCTTTGGGAAGCTCACCTTTCTGTACCCAAAGAGCAGCAGAGACACTGTCACCTGGAATGGGAGAATGGAATCCTTCTGTCCTAGCTGTCACTCTAGTGTGGAATGCCAAATATCTTAATGTTGCTAAGATTTATGTGAGTTTTGCAGGTAGCAGCCTCAGGGCCGAGTGAGTACACATACCATGGGGCTCCCATCTGGCCCAACATGACTTTCGGTCACCAAAAGAAATTAGGTTCTATATTGCTTAATGACTTGCTCCCAATAGTGGAGTTCTCTAGAGTCAAATAAGCACGTAAGCTAACAGAAGAAGAACCCAGACCTGTATCCTTAAAGGCCACCTGGACAAGAATCGCTTTCATTACTGATGGGGAAAAAACAGAACAACAAATAGTTGGCAATAAACTAATTTTTAAAAATAACCATACCCTTTTGGCCCCATTAAGTCTAGATTCTCAAGAAGCTAGAGGATCCCCCACACCATGAGGGCAGCCATTTTCCACATCCGGTCTCCCCTCTCATCAGAGCTCCAACCAGCAGAAGAGCTGATCACAGCCCGGCTCGTCATAGACCCACAATGCAGCAGTCTTTTTTCAAGCCCAGCCCAGGTATGCCGATCAAGAGACTCACACACACGGGGCAGAGCTGCTGCCTGCTCTCCCTGTGCCCAGCTAATCATAAGGCGCCCGGGAGGGATGGTGGGTTCTAGCCCTTGTCTGCCACCCTAGCAGAGCCTCACAAGAAGCTAGAGGACCCCCACACCATGAGGGCCGCTATTTTCCACATCCGGACTCCCTCTCATCAGAGCTCCAACCAGCAGAAGAGCTGATCACAGCCCAGCTCATGCGGCTGCTTTGTGGCCAAGCGGTTCATCAATAAATACTTGAGATTAGAGGTGACTACAAGAGTATCCCACCCGCACTGCAGAGCCTGGCAAGCTACCCGTGTCGTATTTGATATGCCAAATACCAGTAACAATTATAGACCTCATTCCCATGACCTGATGGTATGGTTTGAGGCTCTTTATGTTCCTGGAGCAAGCAGATGCCCTTTGGCTACACTAGCATGTGACAGGACATATGGAGATGTTACTGGTGCCTACTCGAGCAAATCAATGATCAGCGGGAAAACAAGTGATACAAGTGATACAGGTCTAGATTATAAGGCTGGCTGTATATCATTGCAGGAATTCTGTCATAATTTAAAATTTTCAGTTTTGAAGTATAAGTGTATTTGTGTAATGCGTGTGTGTATATGTGTGTGTTTGTGTGTGTTATGAGTACTGGACATTTTGGTTTTCTTTCAACATTTGAAAATACTGTAGGTTTTGAAAACAAAATAAGAACTGAGAATGCTTGGGGTTCTCAGTTCTTACTGGTTTTTAAGGAACACCCAGCAGTGCTCAGGACTTACTCTTGACTCCTCCAAGCTCAGGGATCACCTTTGCAGGGAGGGTGGAGGACATATAGGGTGACAGGGGTTGAACCCAGGTTAGTCACATACAAGGCAGTGCTCCACTTGTTCTACTATCACTCTAGCCCTTGGAAATTTCAATTTCATAAAAAGTGAACAAAAATTTTTGATAGGTTGTTTTCATTGCCAGAACTTAATGTTTCATTTCAACAGAATATACTGAGCCATTAGAGTTTTACATTTATACTAAAAGTCAGTAAGGCAATTGTATTGAATTTATTGATGGATGCTCATAATTAATATTTGTTTTATTTTTTCAAAATAATTTTCAAAATTTTGCATCCAGTCAAATTTCTTAAAAACAAAAAGACTCAGGGCTTTTTGTACTACTGGCTGTACCGAGAGTACAGAGGGTAGGCCATTTGCCTTTGCAAGTGGCCAACCCAGGTTCAATTCCCAGCATCCCATATGGTCCCCTGAGCACCACCAGGAGCAATTTCTGAGCGCAGAGCCAGGAGTAACCCTGAGCTTCACAGGTGTGATCCCACCTCCCCAAATAAAGCAAAAATAAAACAAAATGTCAGGCCAATTTTCAAGTGTTTGAAAGGAAAGAGGGGTCCCACTGAGATTTGGCTCTTTGGGATTCATCACTGTGGGTTAATCACTGTTTTGGTCTGCACATGCCATCTGCTCCCCCAAATGGTTAATGTAAATGGCAGTGCAAGCGGAGGAAAGGGAATTTACTGAACATCTGTGGGTTTCTGATGACTGGAACTACAGCTCACACGGATCCTTGTTTCTGCTTCCATTCCAGCCCAAGCTATTTTTTAGGTCAGAGAATTTGAGACTGTATACCAGAGGTTAAATTTAGTGATGGATGTGAAAGTGGGAGTTAATGGAATCTCATTTCCCCTTCAAAACCCATCATCAAGTCCAGGTAAAAAGCTCTTTCCTCAAATGCAAAAAGAACACGAAGAAAAAAAAGTGAAGAGGGAAAAATGGCATGAAGAGAGAAAAGAGACCAGCAAAGAGGCTGGATCTAATCCTTGGCGAATTCCATTTGGCTTGTGAAACAAGCTCCCAGATCTGATTTGATTTAGGGCTGCTATAGTTAAAACGCAATAAGTATAAACATTTAGTAGCAATATTTTATATTAAAAGATGAAGGCAAGACAGTTTATTGTTCCCGACGCGAAGACAATGCACTATAAAGAGAGAAAAGAGGGTCCAGGGGAGATAGCTGGAAGGGTCACTGTGCATGTTTGCATACAGGAGGCTGGGATTCAATCCCTGACTCCATATGGTTCTCTGAGGACTTCTAGGAGTGACCTCAAAGCTCCAGGAATCCCCCTGAGCACTGCCAGGTGGCCCCACACCAAAACAAATTAAAATCATATTAATTAAACTAAGAAGAGGAAAGAACATGACCCATGCTTCCCAGATGCTATTCTCTAGGGAGTGGGGCAGGTGCAGCGCATTTCTGCCTTAGCACACCCTGAGGGGGCGGTCGAACTCCGCTATGCCAAGATTAGTACCATTATTCACGTCAGCCTCCAACTCACCTAGCCTTTAAATGACTTTCTTCCCTCCTGCAGGGATTTTCACCCCTAAGTTTAAGAATTCAAATAGTCTTTTTTTTCCTTTTTTAAAATTTTTTATTTTTACAATTACAAAGACATATAATTAAAAGTTTATATTTGGGTTTTGGTCAGACAGTGTTCCAGCACCCATCCCGCCACCAGTGCCCATCTCCCACCACCAAAGTCCCCGGTTCCCTCCCCCTCCCCAGCCCTCCTCCATGGCAGGTTCTTTATTTCTTTCCCTTTCTCTTTTCCTTCCCTTCCAGACTATGGATTACAGAACATACATTAAAGGGTTGTCATGTGTATCTTCTTGCCTCTATTTAATGCTCAGTTCTAGGTTGGCATTAGTACCCTCAACGATTGTTAGCACACTGTTCCATTTTCTGTCTTACCTAGCCTCTGACTCCCCACACGTTTGTGATAATCAAACACAGTCTTACTGCAAGGAGCCAATCTTGCTTTTTCTTGATTGGAGTTAAAACATGTTCACCCCTTTAAAACTAGAGGAAAACTACTGCTAGATGTTGGTTGTTCTGTGCTCAGATTATTCTGGCTTCTCCATGAGGTCATCTTTGGGGGTTTAGGTCTCTGTTCCATGCACATTATCTCTCTCTTTTAATTTTAATAATTTTTTTGTTGAATCCCCATGATATACACATTACAAACCTGATCATGACCGGGTTTCAGTCCGACAATGACCCAACACCCATCCCTTCACCAGGGTACATTTCCCACCACCAATATCCCCAGTTTCCCTCCTGCTAACTCCTGTTCCCAGTCTGCCTCTACGGCAGGTACTTTTCTTCTCCCTCTCGCCCTCTTTTTCTCTTTAGTCTTCTGGAGCATTATGGTTTGCAATACAGGTACTGAAACGTTATCATGTGTTTCCCTTTTCCTGCTTTCTATATTCAGTTTTTGTCCACAGTAATAATTTCCAAGCATCATCGCCATAGTGGTCCTTTTCTCTGTTAACTGCACTCAATACCTCCCAACTTGTGGCAAGGTCTCAGCAGCAGACATTCTGTCTCTCTCTCTCTCTCTTTCTCTCTCTCTCTCTCTCTCTCTCTCTCTCACACACACACACACACACTCACAGAGTCAACAATCATACAGGTGACTCATTTTGCCCTTTTCAAATCACAGGGGCAATGTCTCCTTTGGGGCAATGTCTTTGTTCTCAGGGCCATTGGAGAATAAGTTGGTAGTGATCCGGGGTGACCACCTTCTGCGTAAAGGCAGAAGAAAAGCATTTCAGTTTGACTGACAGGAAGGATGGATGCTCCAGCCTGAGCCTACCTCGATCCCCGTCACCTCCGGGTCGAGGTTCATTACCCCTGAGCGTGTGGCCTGGAGTAAGAGGCCAGAATTCAGTTGCTCTGAATGTGCGACATGCGAGCACGTGAAGGCTTCCCCCACACCAACAATCATATATTTCTCAGACACGAAGGCATGCAAAACTTCGGCTCAGTCCAGACACCAGAGATGTCTCCATATCCCACTGATAAAGGTTCAGTTCCTCAGACCACCCTCCACACGCTCACTATAAGCCCCAACTTCCTGCTGCAAGTCAGAGCACCTACAACCACTCCTCCTCCTCCTTCTCCTTCTCCTCCTCCTCCTTCTCCTCCTCTTTCTCCTTCTTCTTCTTCCTCCTTCTTCCTCCTTCTTCCTCCTCCTTCCTCCTCCTCCTTCTTTCTCTTCCTCTTCTTCCTCTTCCTCTCCTCCTCCTTCTCCTCCTCCCTCTTCTTCTCTCTTTCGATCAGAGAAACTTTAAAAGGGCTTATACAAAACCTCCTAACTTTTTTAAAAAAATTTTTATTATACCACCGTGAGACATACAATTACAAAAGTGTTCATAATTGGTTCTTGGTAATACAGTATTCCAGCACCCATCCCTCCACCAGCGCCCCATTTCCACCACCAATGTACCCCACCCCTCCCGCCCACCCCCAGGCTGCCTCAATAGAGATGCCCCCCCATTTCCTCTCTTTGTCTCTCTCTGTCTCTCTGTCTCTGTCTCTGTCTCTGTCTCTCTCTCTCTCTCTCTCTCTCTCTCTCTCTCTCTGTCTCTGTCTCTGTCTCTGCATCTCAAACCTCCTAACTTTTTTTTTACTTTTTTAATTTTTTTTTCTTTTTTTTTTTAAAAATTTTTTTTATTTTTAAAATTACAAAGATATACAATTAAAAAGTTCATATTTGGGTTTTGGTCAAACAGTGTTGCAGCACCCATCCCGCCACCAGTGCCCATCTCCCACCACCAACGTCCCCGGTTCCCTCCCCCTCCCCCAGCCCTGCTCCATGGCAGGTTCTTGGTTTCTTTCCATTTCTCTCTCTTTCTCTAAACCTCCTAACTTTTAACTTAATCTTATGCTAAGTTCCTCTCCGCTTGGGGAGCTTTTCTTTTCTCTTCTACTTTCCAATACACTTTTCAGAACTTTCCAACTCTGAGTCTGAGCATCATTCTCGAAAATGTTGAAGAACCAGGGAACAAACACAGAGACCTGCTGCAGCTGCTTCTGTCTCGCCTGCATCCCTAGAGCGCACACAGTCCTGAGGAAACCCATTCACCACAAACCAATGGTCTGTTGCAAAGGTCACTATTTATGACCAAATGGGAAAAATACAAGGGCAAGGTATGGAATGAAGCAAAGCTTCCAAGTCCTCTGTAGGCGTGCCTGTCCTAAAGCTCATGGACTTGCCAAACTGACCCCAATGGGTGTCCCTTCTGCTTGGGTTTAGATGGAAACCTAAGACGTATTGAACCCCGTGACCCACCTCCTGCCTCTCAGCCCTTTCCTGAACTGAACACTCAGGAAACCAGAGTTTGGGAGCCAGAAATTGTTGATGAATCTCCAAATTTCCTTCCCACCAGGCCCTCGGTCCCTATGGAGGTACCTCAGGCAGGGCCAAGGAACCTGCTTCAATTCTATTCTGATTCCCTTTCAATCTGCTAGATCTCCTCCCATGCCAAGGAACCCAGAGCTAAGCAATGCGGTCCTTCTAACCCCGTTCAGAGAGCTGAGTCCCAGTGTCCTGTCTCTTTCCGCTCCCAACATTAGTGGTGTTGCTGGAAGGTTAATGTAACAAACGGGCTCTTTCACTTCGACTGAAAGGATTAAGCTCAGGACAATAAACGTCTCAAAGGATAACTTTAGCTCAAACTAAACGTTATAAAGTGATAACCTTGACATCTCTTTGAAACTGGGAAAGGTGGGAGACAGTATAGCAGCTTGGAATCCTGACATCAGGGAGAAGCTTGAGGCTTGAATTCCAAGGACACAATTCCTGTTCTAGCAAGAGCTTCTACTTCCTGTCGCCTGCCTCACTCCTCACCCCTTCCCCCAGCACAGCAGCTCAGGGCTCAAAGTCATAAGTGAAAACAACCCTCAGAATGGTTAAGTATCTCATCCAAGGTCAAAGCCAGTGGAGGCATCCTGGACCCAGAGATCATAGAAGGATTTCTTACAGGGAGGGGAGGTAGAGAAGGCAACACTCTTCCCAAACGTAATTTGCAACGCTGCCTTCAAAGGGCTTTTCAACGTAAAATTCTATTTTTTAAAAGTAAGGGGGGGAGATTCAGGAAAAGCACGAGAGGGCGTGACTTGGAGTGCAACTAGGGATGGGAGGAGCCTGTGATTTTTCTCAGCCTGGAGGGAAGATCCGCCCCTAGACCCGCCCCTTTTCCGCAGCCCGAGTCGGGAGCGGCCCACTGCGGCTGCGCAGAGCCGGGCGCGGCGCGGCGGGGAGGGGCGGGGCGAGCGCGCGCGCGCGCGCAAGGGGCGGGAACGCGGAAGCAGCTGCGGCGCGGGGCGCGGGCACGGGGGGGCGGGGCCGGGGCGGGGAGCGCGGCGCGGGCTCAGGGCTGACAGGTGCGGGGGCGGCCTTGTGGGCCGGGGGGCGGCGGTGGCGGCGGCCTGCGGCCTGGAGGCGGGTGTGAGCCGCGGCGGCGATGCTGGAGACCCTGCGCGAGCGGCTGCTGAGCGTGCAGCAGGATTTCAGCTCCGGGTGGGTATTTGCTGGTGGACGGAAAGGGTCCCGGGGAACTAGGGTGGGGGGCGACGGTCTGCGGGACTCCGGGGACGCCACCTCCCTGGCTTCCCCATCCCGGGGGTGTACCCGCGCCCGCGTCTTCGCTCGGGGCGCAAGAAAGTAACGAACTTTCCTGAGTCGGCGCGGCGGCAACAAAGTAACTTTATCTTGGGGCGGGCCGAGAGGCGACCTGGGGACGCTTCGGGGGCGCGGGGAGAGCCGGGGACCCCACGGGTCGGCCCCGGGGTGAGGGCTCCTGTGAGGAGGCGAGCGCGACGCCCCGTTTCCGCCCCTGGCCGCCTCTGGGACACCTGCTCGCGCCCCCTGCAGCCCGCGCTGCCCCGTCCGCGCCGTCCAGCTTCGCTTTTGCTTTCTGGGGCTCTGCTTCTGCCCCCGAGCTTTCACGAGGAAGCTCTTGAACAAGAAAAAAACACGCAGCGCTGTCCAGACCTGGGGGTTAAGAGCTTGGATCACCCACATTTTGTTTTGACCCCCTCGGCCGGCCGGCTCTGGACACCTTGGTCACACCGCCGTCGAGTCCCTGGCGTTTGGGGCATTCCGCCCAGGTGGTAGTTCCCGGTGCCGCCAAACCTGCGGACGCTGGCACAGACTAGGCCGCCGGACGTGTTACTCTTCTGCGACTTAACTCGGAACTTCTGGCCTCCGTTCCCATGCGTTCTGGGAGTGGAAGGTGTTAAAAGATGCACCTGAATTTCATCGGGATGGCGAGGTCAGTGTAGCCAATGTGTGAAAATCTCAGGATGCTCAAAGTATCAGGGCATCTGACTCAGCCTTTTTTTTTTTTTTTTGATTTTTGGGTCACACCTGGCAATGCTCAGGGGTTACTCCTGGCTCTGCACTCAGGAATTATTCCTGGCGGTGCTAGGGGGACCATATGGGATGCCGGGATCGAACCCAGGGCGGCATGGGCCAGCCGGGCATGCAAGGGGCGAAAGCTCTACCGCTGGGCTATCAGCTCCGCCCATGACTCAGCCCTTTTAAAGTGTCCAAGGACTTGGGGCTCTTGCCACAGACAAGTACAACATTTACAGACAGACAGATAGATCTTTTTATTTTTTATCTATCTATCTATCTATCTATCTATCTATCTATCTATCTATCTATCTATCTATCTATCTATCTATTTTTTTGGCTTTTGGGTCACACCTGACAATGCTCAGAAGTTACTCCTGGCTCTTCCCTCAGGAATTACTCCTGGCAGTGCTCGGGGGACCTTTATGAGATGCCGGAGATCGAACCCGGGTCAGCTGTGTACAAGGCAAACACCCTACCTGCTGGACTATCGCTCTGGCCCAAGTATAACAATTTTTTGAGAGCTTTGGCTTCTTAAAGATTTTAATTATAGAACCAAGACGCAAGCCCCACCCCTCCAAATTTAGGGTATAGTCAGGAGAGGGTTGAAACTGATTTCACTTCTTGAAGTGTCCACCAAGTTGGAGCTGTTGAGGTTAGACATGCTGACAGTGTCTAGTCAGACACTACAGGCCAGTACGGGACATCAGCTGACAAAGTGCTGGACTCTTGAGTCCGTGCCATTAGCCTGTCTACCTGCAGAGAAGTCATTCCTTAGAAACAAGGTCCAGGGGATGGCTGGTTACTGGCAGCTTAGACCTAATGTTTGCTTCTTCGCAGGTCCAGAAATTCCTATGCAATTCTTAACTAGCCCAACGTGGCATTTCCCCATGCGCCTGGAACCCAACCCATTGATTCATCTGCCAGTGCTTTTCAGCCCTCTTGGTTGTGTCTGTGTGGCTTTTGCCCAGCCCAGCGCATCAACCTCTGGAAGCTTTTCTGATCATTTTCAACTTTTTTACTAAAAAAGTATTCTAGTAAACTTGTTACTAAGTTTACCCCCCCAAAATGGAAGTAAATAGGATTATTTTCCAACAAAACAATGTCACGTGAGTGATTCAATTCTGTCTGATGAACAAGAATTTCTTTGTTTCTTTTTAAACTTAGGGGAAAATGCAATGGAAGATACGTCAGGGCTGTGGTGGTCTGTGGAGGACCAGGTGTCATGGAGGTTGGGTTTTTCTTTTATTTATAGCAATTATGCGCCTTTGTGAGCTTATTGTCATAAGTGGGTGGCCCAGGGACTGATTCTGGGCCTCATTCTTTAAAAAATTTTTTTTTTTACTATTGATGTGGACATTGGCTTTCAAGACTGAAATCAGTTATATGCTTTAGGGATACAGTGTGGCCCATCACCTCCATCAGTGCTAACCGCCCTTGCTTACCGCTGTGCATAGGACCCTTCCTTTCAGACCCCACTGTAGAATCCTCAGTCACCAGGGCAGAGCCTAAGGGTTTGTTTCCCTTAGTGTCTCCTGTGTTCTTTATAATCCCCATCTGAGTGAACCACCCCGGCCTCTGACTTTCTCCTGATATCTGGACGTGGCATCAGGTCCTCTCCATCCCCGTGTTTGTAGCAAAAGGCAAGTTCCTTTTTCTTACAGCTGAGTAATAGTCCGTTGTGTAGACGCCCTACAGTTTATTTATTCACTCAGCTGGGTTGGGTTGTTTCCAGATCCCCACTCAGTAAATAGCGCTGCGGGGATTGTAGTTGTGCTTGTGTCTTTTTGGATTAGTTGTTTTTGTGTTCTTGGTTTGGACC
>JAJIBD010013660.1:0-27213 GCA_021461705.1 Cryptotis parvus | reverse complement strand
ACACACACACACACACACACACACACACACACAGAGCTTAGCAGTTAAAACATGAGCATATTGACATAACCCATTCACCTTTTAAGTACATTTCTACAGTTTCTCTCAAATATCTAGAATAAAAATATTTATATTTTGTTACTACTAGTTTCAAAGCAAGAATACCCTTGGCTTGCTGCTGGTACTTTAGATGACATATAACTTGAATAACAGAACTAGTTCAAAAACAGATTTAAATTCACCCACAGAAATAAAACCTAAAAATGAAAAAACAGTGTTTCTTGCTCCACTGACCCCTGAGCATAGAACCAGGAGCACAAAATAGGGTGTGACTCCACAAAATATATAAAGATGGGCTCTGTGTGTATTTCAGAAGAGTATCACAACAGAGAATCTTAATTTAGGAGTGGAATGGCAATACGAGCATACAGTAAATAGTAATACTCAGGAATCCTACAACACCAAGGTACAGTGGCCAATTTTTTTCTTAATCTTCCAGATTAATTAACAAAACAGACATACATGTGCGTATTCAGGATGCTCATTAATAAAATTAAGGAAAAAATATTAGCAAAAAAATTGTTTTCTATCTCGTGGTTTGCGGATCACACCACTGGTGTTTGGGTTACTCCTGCCTCTATACGAGGAATCACTACTGGAGGGCTGGAGGGACCCTATGAACGCCAGGGATGGAACCTGGGTCAACTGCATGCAAGGCAGTATTATTATTTTTTTTTTTTTTGCTTTTTTGGGTCACATCCGGCGGTGCTCAGGGGTTACTCCTGGCTCTTTTGCTCAGGAATTACTCCTGGCGGCGCTCAGGGGACCATATGGGATGCCGGGGATCGAACCCAGGCCGGCTCAGGCCGGCCGCGTGCAAGGCAAACACCCTACCCGCTGGGCTATTGCTATGGCCCCCAAGGCGGTATTATTGCTTAAACCCCAATATTTTCATTTCTATCCAAATTATTTTATTTTACCAACAGTATTATCGCACAAACCCCAATTTTTAGTTTTAACTTGCACACATTTCCATTAATTAAAGTGACAACAAAATACAGAAATTGGAAATGGAACCCAAGAGTTAGCTCAACCAGGAGAGCACATACTCTGCACATGTGGGATCTAGTTCTGTGGGCACCAGTCAGGGCAGCACTCCCAAGCACTGCTCAGTATGTATACCAACTGGCCACCTGGAGAGCAGGAAGGCACTGCACACAGCCAACTGGAGCTCAATCCTTTGCACTATGTAAGGTTCCTGGAACTTTGCCAGGAGTGGGCTCTGAACACAACAGCAGAAGTAGGCCAGGAGCACACAACCAGATATGGCCCAAATCTCCCCTCTCTCCTGTCACCCCCAAAAATTCAACTAGAAAACTTGGAATCAGGCAGCCATTTAGTTAATGAATCAACCACACTACTCTGCCTTCAAAGCACACATATGCACATATTTAAATGCAAGAAGGCAATAAAAATATATGAAAAGAAACAATGGGGCAAATACAAAAACTTTGTTTTTTAAAAAAGTACAAGAATATTGCTAGAAGGTGCCACAGTGAAGAGATTAACAGCATTTCAGACAGAAGGGGGAAGGAAGAGAACATGAAGTCAAGCTCACCTGTCCAAAAGAAAGGTAGAAGAACAACTGAATTGCAAAATAAAAATATCGCTTTTATCTACTCATAAACTACTTTCCCACTGTCTTTATACAAGGAGGCAATATCCTAACAGATCTGCATACCAATGACGCAGAGGGTCCTCCACCAAATTAGAAAGAAGATGAAAAGAAAGATAATGACATAGAGGGTGACCTTAATGACAGAGGATGAAACGGTCTGCTTCTAAGTTTCTGAAAATAGCAATGTCGAATTTAGGCTAGTTAAGTTTGCGTTAATGAGTTCTCAAAGATGAGTAAGAAAAACTTCATTTACTTACTAACCTCAATAGTAGTGTAGCAAATGACTACAAAGAAACAGTTAATGTTACCTACAAAACACTGCATGCCTGTATTTGCTGATAAATTACAACTCTTCACCTTTTCATAAAGTTGAGGATATATTGAGTCCAGGATCAAAACATCATTTCTTATTCTATTTGGGGGAGGAAAATATGGTACCAACGATAATAGGAGTAGGAAATATGAGTGTTAAGATCTAAAAGTTTGTGAAGGCTCCACAAAGACAAATTTTGGTCATCAGATTAGTCTGCTTACTGTAGAGCTAAACCGGGTCTGTAAAACTATTCTATACTATATGTGTATGTATATGTGTATGTATATAGCACATGTGTATGTGGATACATGCTATAACAACACTAATCAGTTAAAAATCAAAAACAGATTCCAAGGAAGACTGCACTAGCCTGAAAAAATAGATGACAGAGCTTCTGTGTCCTGTTTTGCTGTTCCGTGAATCAAAGACAAAACCAATAGCTAAACTGAGAAGAATTTTAACAAAAAGACTTACTTGTGCCAGGAATTAGTTCCATGGTAGAGCATGGCCTTGCATGTGTGTATGTTTCGGGGGTTGGACTCCAGCATCCATACCAAGAGAATATGTGTGTGTGAGTATGTGAGTGTATCTCACTCACATACTCACACACACACTCTCTCTCTCTCTCTCTCTCTCTCTCTCTCTCTCTCTCTCTCTCTCTCTCTCACTCACTCACACACACAGACACAGAATAACTGTAGTTGATAATAGAAGATATGAAAAGTTAAAAATTCACAAAAAATACCCCTGAGCATTGCAGGGTGTGACCCAAAAAGAAAAAAAAAACATCTAAAGTGATCAGATTCACCTCAATATGGTATCCCATATGTGACTCCTCTGCACAGAGCCAGGATTTGTAAGCCTGGATGCTTCAGCACTGCTGAGAGTGACCCCTGATGATAGAGTCACATATAAGCCCTGAGCACCAGTGGGTGTGGCCAAAACAAAAAAAAAGAATGAACTAGTGACATAAATAACAAGCAACTATCTTTCTGCTTCTATCACTATTTGTGACAGATTTAATTATTTTATTTTCCCCTTAAACAGACAGAACCATACAGCAGACACTTGTGTCTGGACCTGTGCACGCACGCACGCACACACAAATTTAATACAATTACTAAGAAAACTCTACTGAAATTTTTTTTCTGTTTTTTTGTTTTTGGGGGGCGGGGGAACTTCCAAGAAATTATCAGGCCATCTGAGGCCACTCCAGACACTACTTGACCCAACTATAGAAGCCTGACAGTTCAGAGTACTAACTCAGTGGCTTCAACCACCAGATCATGGATCAGTGCTTGTATAAAGGTATGGAAGGATGAAAACCAATGACCACCACAATGATGGTCCGTGGACAGATGTGCAGTCAGGTGCAGTCCATAGGTATAAAAAGTACACTGTCCCATGGGCCTCCAGAGCTATACTAGTGGAGCTGGTGATCCAATCTGAAGTCCACAGTATCAAAGGTTCCTACACAGAAATTGGAACCCACACACAAAAATAATGATTTTTTTTTCTTTTTACAAATATGCCACAAATGGCGAAAGCAATTTAAAACTAATAGAGGCCAGGGTAACAGTACTCTGAGCAGGGCACTTGCTTTGCATGCGGAGAACTTGGGTTCAATCTGTGGTACTCCATACAGTCCCACAAGCAGCCCAGTACTGATCCCTGAAAGCAGAGCCAGGAGGAACCCCTGAACTTTGCCAGATATGGGTCAAAAACCAGTGGATTTATGATTTACTTACCAATACGTAAGTAAATCACAAGTGTTCTCACAAGAAAAGTATGTGGTTTGCAGTCATTGTACAATATATAAATACTGAATCATGAAAGAAAAGTATATACCTGAAATTAAATTACAGGTAAATATCTTGTTTGGTTGTGTTTTTCTGTTTTGTTTTGGTTGCTTTTGGGTTACACTTGGCAATATTCAGGGTCACTCCTGGCTCTTCACTCAGGAATTATTCCTGGCAGTGCTCAGGGGACCATATGGGATGCCAGGGATCGAACTGAGGTAGGCCTAGTACAAGTCAAACACACCCTATCCACTGTTCCAGCCCAATATTGTTTTTTCTTTCTTTAGTTTTAATTTATTTATTTATATGTTCATTTATTTTATTAAACCACTGTAAGTGGGACTGGAGTGACAGCACAGCAGGTAGGGTGTTTGCCTTGCATTCAGTCTACCCGGGTTTGATTCCTGGCATCCCATATGGTCCCCCAAGCACTACCAAGAATAATTCCTGAGTTCAGAGTCAGGAGTAACCCCTGAGCATCGCTGGGTGTGACACAAAAAAACTAACTAAATAAAGCAAAAAATTAAAATCTAGGGGCCAGAGAAATGATACAGAAGGTTCAGCACTTGCCTCACATACAGCTGACTGGATTAAATGCTGTGATTCCCATTTGGTCCCCTTGCCCCTCCAGGAATAATTCCTGACTGCAGAGCCAGGAGTAGCCCGAGCATTGCAATGTATGGCCCAAAAACCACAAAAAAAATTTTATGCTGGAAAAACAGAAATAAGAGTATGACTAAAATGTTCCTATCAACAAAAACAATAAGACATATAATAATTTTGAAAACTTCAATTCTTGATTTTGTCGAGCCTGGTGGCCCCACCCAGGAACTACCCGGGGCCATCGGCCAAAGCATGCAGAGACTCACACGTGGCTGGAGAGGCTAGAACACGGATCGCACCGGGCCCAGCTGACTATGGGGCCCCGAGGAGGGCAGATGGGTTTTGGGAGTGGGCCCATCGCCTCTGGGGTCCCGGAAGCAGCCGGATGAGACTTCGCCCATCACACTAGCCACCATTTTCGCTGTCCGGACGCTGGGAAACTGCCTCACGACCAGATGAACAGAGCAAAACCAGTTTGAGCCTAGGTTGCGCGGCCGCATGGTTCGCTAAAATAGTGAAACAGTAATGTCTTTTAATGCACTGCATTCCACAAAAAGCAGGAAATTTTGGTGGGAAGGAGATATGAAGAGGAAAGAAATGACATACAGAACCCGCCAAGTAGTTGAGGTGCTAGAGGGGAGGGAGGTGGGGATATTGGTGATGGGAGATGGGTTTGGGTGGAGGGATGCGTGTTGGAACACTGTAGAACCAGAACTCTATATGAGCATCTTTCAATTGTATGTCTAAAATGGTGTAATAATATTTGGGGGAGGGGGAGGGAAATAATAAAATTAAATTTAAAAAAAAAAAAAAAAAGAAAACTTCAATTCTTATTTTTTTTTTCTTTTTGGGTCACACCCGGCGATGCTCAGGGGTTACTCCTGGCTCTACACTCAGGAATTACTCCTGGCGGTGCTCGGGAATCGAACCCAGGCCAGCACAGGCCGGCCGCGTGCAAGGCAAACGCCCTACCCGCTGGGCTATCGCCTCCGGCCCCTCAATTTCTTATTTTAAATCACAAACAAGACCCGAGAGATGGGCCAAAGGTAGGCATTTGCCTTTCTTCTGCAAAGGCTGCTTCAGCCACGCCTGGTAAACTCCCAACTCCCCACCCAGTCCCACCTTCACACCCAGAGCACTACCAGCAGCCACTCCCTGCAAGCACGGTCAGAAACAGCCTCTAAGCTCCCTTGGTATGTTCCCAAAACAAAAACACAATCAAACATAATTTTAAAAATCACAAAACTGTGAGTTGTTTCCTATATAAGTGAACTTCTGTGAATCAAATTAGAACCAAATGGACTTTTGTTTCACTTTTTCCCCCAAATTTTATTACACCACTTTTAGACATACAGTTGCAAGATGCTCATGTAGAGTTATGGTTCTACAGTGTTCAACACCCATCCCTCCACCCGAACCCATCTCCCATTACCAATGTCCCCACCTCCCACCCCCCTCCCACCCCACAACTACTTGGCGGGTTCTGTATGTCTTTTCTCTCCTCTCTATCTCTCCCTCCCGCCTAAATTTTCTACACATCATAGAATGCAGTACATTAAAGGACATAACTGTTTTCACTAGTTTGATGGACCGCGCAGCCGCGACTTAGGGGCCTCATGGTCAGCATCTGGACAGCGAAGGTGGTGGCTACTGTGGTGGGCGAAGTTTCATCCGGCTGCTTCCGGGACCCCCAGAGGTGATGGGCCCACTCCCAAAACCCATCTGTCCTCCTGGGAGCCCCATGGTCAGCTGGGCCTGGGGCGAGCCAAGTTCCAGCTTCCCCAGCTGCTTGTGAGGCTCTTCATGCTATGGCTGGTCGCCCTACTTTTAAAGTAGATAACATTTAAGACAAGAACAAATGATGCACTAGCAAATATCTTGAAAAAGGTTAAGTGAGAATTTCTTCAAATCACAGAACATATGAAGTTCTCATGGAAAACAACCAAATAGCTTTACCACAAAAAAATAGAATAGTATCACAAAAAATTGGAGGCAACTGAATAAAAAACACTATAAAAATAAAATTGTTGGGTCCGGAGCGATAGCCCAGTGGGTAGGGCATTTGCCTTGCACGCAGCGGTCCATGCCTGCCCGGGTTCGATCCCTGGCATCCCATATGGTCCCCCGAGCACCGCCAGGAGTTATTCCTGAGTGCAGAGCCAGGAGAAACCCCTGAGCATTGCCGGGTGTGACTCAAAAAACAAAATAAATAAATAAACGAACGAATGAATGAATGAATGAGTGAATGAGTGAGTGAAGAAAGAAGTGAAGAAGAAAGAAAGAAAGAAAGAAAGAAAGAAAGAAAGAAAGAAAGAAAGAAAGAAAGAAAGAAAGAAAGAAAGAAAGAAAGAAAGAAAGAAAGAAAGAAAAGAAAGAAAGAAAGAAAGAAAGAAAGAAAGAAAGAAAAAAGAAAGAAAGAAAGAAAAAGAAAGAAAGAAAGAAAAGAAAGAAAGAAAGAAAGAAAGAAATTGTTGAATTAACTAAAAGCAACCATTTACGTCAGTTGGAAATGGATGACTTTTTTTTTAGGGGTACCTCTTATGCTTTTTGGATCATATCCAGCAATGTTCAAGAATTACTCCTGGTTCTGCACTCAGGAATTAACTCCTCGTGGTACTTGGGAGATCATATGGGATGTCAGGGATCAAACCTGGGTCAGTCACATGCAAGGCAAATGCTAGCTACTCTGGCCCTGTATGGCATTTTTAAGTGTTAGTAGTCATGTAGAATAAAAAGTTGAGTACCTAATATTATAAAAAATATAACCATGAAAAGCAAAAAATAAGAAGAATGTCAGCAACACAAGGAACATATTATTGTTTTAGCACATAGGAAACTTCACATTTGGAAAGGAAAACCACCCACATAAAATTTGTGCAAAAGACATCAAAAGAACAGCTTGCAACTGAGGAAAACCAAGTATCTCCAGGAATATGATGCTGAAACTCATATTGAAAGTAGCAAGACCCATTAGACTGGCAAGTGTTTTAAAAAAAAAAATCTAAAAACCAATTTTTTGCTGAGATGTAGCGCCAAGAGATTTCTCACACATAGCTAAGTGGAAAATTTTGTGCAACAGCTAAATAAAAACATGAAAATGTAGGGCTGGAGAGATCGTGCTACAAATAAGGCACCTGCCTTGCACTTGGCTTACCCAGGTTCAATCCCGGCATCCCAACTGGTCCCGTGAGCATCATCTGCAGTAATTTCTGAATGCAGAACCAGGAGTAACCTTGAACATTGCCAGGTGTGGCCCAGAAACAAAATAATCATTAATTAGTTACAAAATAAATTAAGAAAATTTTAAAGAAAATTCTCACTTCAATAAAGTGAGAATACTAAAATAGCTTTAAAAGAAATAGCTTTAAAAGAAATACCACTGGGGCCGGAGCGATAGCCCAGCGGGTAGGGCATTTGCCTTGCACATGGCTGGCCTGTGCTGGCCTGGGTTCGATCCCGGCATCCCATATGGTCCCCCAAGCACCACCAGGAGTAATTCCTGAGTGCAGAGGTACTATGGCTCAGGCCCCTCGTGTTTAAAATTACCACCAGTAAATATATATATATATATATATATATATATATATATATAAAATGAATACAAAAAACAGCATAAGTTGTATGAAGATAAAACGCAGAAGTATGTAATAAATTATTTACAAAGTTTTAGGACGGCACAAGGACAGTTATTAGTGGAAGGAAAAGAGACAAGCTTTTGAATGGTACAGTGGAAAAATTTCTCATTTATATCTTTATGTGACATTACAACTTAATTGTTCATATCAAAATATCAATTTTGTCTAAAAAGAACAAAAGAACAGAAACTTGCACAAAAAAAGAAATTCGAATGGTCAAAAGGCATATGGAAAAAAACTCTTCATTACTAGTCATCAGGGAGATGCAACTCAAAACAACGATGAGATTATCATCCCACACCACAGACTGGCACACATCCAAAACATCAAGAACAACCAGTGCCGGCGTGTATGCGGGGAGAAAGGGACTCTCCTCCATTGTTGGTGGGAAAGTCCACTGGTTCAATCTTTTAGAATTGGACATTATCCATCAAAAACTAGAAAATGAACTCCCATTTGACCCAGCAATACCACTCTTGGGAATATACCCTGGGAACCCAAAAGTACACAGAACCCCAAAAACACCATCTGATCTTCTATGTCCATAGCAGCACTATTTACAATAGCCAGAATACAGAAACAAGTTGTGTGTCCAAGAAGAAACGACTGGATAAAGAAACTGGGGCGGAGCGATAGCCCAGCGGGAGGGCGTTTGCCTTGCACGCAGCTGACCTGGGTTCGATGCCCAGCATCCTATATGGTCCCCTGAGCACCGCCAGGAGTAAATCCTGAGCAAAGAGCCAGGAGTAGGGGCGAGTGATAGTACAGTAGGAAGGGCGCCTGCTCTGGACGCGACCGACCCAGGTTCAATCCCTGGTATCCCATATGGTTCTCCGAGCACCACCAGGACTAATTCCTAAATGCAGAGCCAGAAGTAACCCCTGAGCATTGCCGGGTGTGACCCAAGGGAAAAAAAAAAGAGCGAGGAATAACCCCTGAGCGTCACTGGGTGTGACCTATAAAGCAAAAAAAAGAAAAAAATGAAACTTTGGTACATCTAAACAACAGAATACTATGCATCTGTTAGGAAAAATGAAGTTATGAAATTTGCCTATAAATGGATGAATATGGAGAATAGCATGCTGAGTGAAATTAGAGGACAAGGACAGATAGAGAATGACTGCATTCATTTGCAGGATATAAAAAAAAAGTACGAGACTAATATCAAAGGCCAAACAAAACAGGGACCAGGAAGACTAGTCAGTGACTGGAACCTACCACAAGTGTGTGTGTGTGTGTGTGTGTGTGTGGTGGGGGGGGGGTCATGTTATGTAAGACAGAGAAGGGACCACTGAGCTAATACTTGTTGGAGGTGGTAGTCAAGACTAGAACTTAGCACTGTATGTAGGCAAAGGGATATACATATGATAACCCCTAAATGTACATATTGCAAGCCACAATGTGTAAGAGAAGGGAAAGAGGAGGAAGAGTTCGAAGAATAGGAGGCCCTGCCTCAGAGATATGCTGGGTGAATGGGGAGGGAATTTGTGGACACTGGTGAAGGGAGAGGTGCTGTAACACTCCTATAACTGCAACCCAATCACTAACAATCTCATGATGATGTAATAAAATTTAAGAAAGAATATTATTACAATCTAACTCTATCAAAAAATTGAGGGGAATGGGCAAGAGAGAGGCGACAGTGACAGAGAGAATAGCACAAAGAGCTCTTGCCTTTCACAAGGTCAACCTGTGTTTGATCCAGGATGCTGCCCAAAAAAAGGGGGTGGGGAGCGAAGAACAGAAATTTCCTTAAAAAAACTCGCAGATAGCCAAAAGGTATATAAAAAATGCTTTTGCTTTTCATGATTTAGCATCAGATAAATGCAAATGAAGACAATAAGCTATCTTCTCAAACAGGTCAGACAGACACATATCACAAAGAGCAAAACTAACCAGAGCTGGACATGAATGTGTGGGGAAAAGACCCCCGTTCACTGCTAATGGGAACACCAACTCATCCAGCCTTTCTGGAAAACAATATGAGCATTCTGAAAAAAAACTCTAACTGGGGGCCGGAGCAATAGTCCAGCGGGTAGGGTGTTTGCCTTGCACGTGGCCGGCCTGTGCCGCCCGGGTTCAATCCCCAGCATCCCATATGGTCCCCCGAGCACCGCCAGGAGTAATCCATGAGTGCAGAGCCAGGAGAAACCCCTGAACACTGCCGGGTGTGACCCAAAAAAAGCAAAAAAAAAAGCAAAAAAAAAAAAAAAAAAAACCTGTAACTGAGCTTCCATACAATGCAGTAATTATACTTCTAGGCATCTACTGCAATGGCCGAAAAACTATTCAGAAAAAGTATCTACACTCCTATGTTCACTACAGCACTATTCAAAGTAGCCAAATTACGGAAACAACCCAAGGGACCAGAACGAATAACACAGAGGGTAGGGTGTTTCCCTTGCATGAGGCCAACATGGATTCGATCCCCGACATCACATATGAGTTCCCCAAGCACTGCCAGAGGTATTTCCTGAATACAGACCAGGAATAACCCCTGAGCACTGCCAGATATGACCCAAAAAGCCTGAATGAATGAATGAATGAATGAATGAATGAATGAATGAATGAATGAAAATAAAGAACAATCCTAGTGCCCAAGATCAGATGACAGGATAATGAGACTATGGTACATCTACACAATAGAATACTACTCAGCTATTAAAAAAAAAAAAAAGATGAAATCATGTGATTTGGTGCTATGTAGATAGATCTTGAGTATCATCCTTAGTGAAGTAGGTGAGAGATATGCACAGAATATTGAGATATAAAGAAACATAGTAGGGAAATAAAAATGCCAAAAGACAGCAGAAACAGAAGTGGCCATCAGTAGTAAAACGCTTACTACTGAACACACAGCAACAACTGCGGAGAGCTGGTCTGGGAATTTTTTATGCATCAAATCCGATGCACCGTCACTGAGCTAAGAAACACATACCCTCTCGCTGCATGCATCTTTTCAAAACCAGGTCAGTATGGCAAAGGGACTAAAGGAAAAGAAGTTCCAGTTCTATCTAAGAAAAATAAGGTCTGGCAAGACAAAGCCTCCTCTCAGATTATACAATAAAGACCTTTATTATTATTATTATTATTATTATTATTATTATTATTATTGGATGTAAGACTTATAACCTACAAGAAAAATATTCCTAAAATAAATATATAGTCAATTTCATTCTGAGTTTAACCAAAAAAAAATAAAAGATAATTTATTAAAAGATAAGTTGTGCACTCACATATGGCCACGGTAGTTATTCACAGTAGCAAGATGTGAACATCCGACTTCTTTCTTTTCTTTTCTTTTTTTTTTTTTTTTGCTTTTTTTGGGTCACACCCGGCAATGCTCAGGGGTTACTCCTGGCTCTGCACTCAGGAATTACTCCTGGCGGTGCTCGGGGGACCATATGGGATGCCGGGATCGAACCCGGGCCGGGCATGAGCCGGCCGTGGTGCAAGGCAAACGCCTTACCCGCTGGGCTATCGCCTCCGACCCCCGGACTTCTTTCTTGTCACAACTCCACCCAGCAGACCAGACTATCACAGCCCGGATCATCAGGATCATCGACACCCACCCTGCAGCAGTTTTTTTTTTTATTCCAGCCCAGGTATGCTGAACCAGAGACTCTCAGACATGGGGCAGAGCTGCTACTTGCTCTCCTTGTGCCCAGCCGCTCATGAGGCGCCCGGGAGGCATCGCGGGTTCTAGCCCTGGCCTTCCACCCCAGCAGAGCCTCACAACAAGCCAGACGACCCCCCCCCACTCCATGGGGCCACCATTTTCCATATCCAGACTTCCCTCTCGTCACAACTCCACCCAGCAGACCAGACTATCACAGTCCGGCTTGCAACGGCCGCTAGCGGCCACACAGTTCATCAATAAATGCTTTATTTGGAGGTGACTACAAGAGTGCCACCTGCACGGCAAGCCTGGCAAGCTGCTCGTGTCGTATTTGATATGCCAAATACCAGTAACATATAATATAAATTGGGTCATTCCCATGACCTAATATAATGGTTTGAGGCTCTTTATGTTCCTGGAGCAAGCGGATGTCTTTGGGTTCTACTAGCATGAGGCAGGACATACGGAGATATTACTGGTGCCCGTTCTAGCAAATAGATGATCAACGGGAAGATAGTGATAGTGATAGTGATAGCAAGATGTGAAAACAATTCACGCTTCCAATACTGAATTAATGGATATGGTATATGCGCACAACTGGAATATTACTCAGTCTTTATACTTATGCAGAATGTTGTTTCAATTATAGACCTCATTCTCATGACCTGATAGAATGGTTTGAGGCTCTTTATGTCCCTGAAGCAAGCAGATGCCCTTGGGCTCTACTAGCATGAGACAGGACATATGGAGATGTTACTGGTGCCCGCTCGAAAGCAAATTGATGATGAAAGGGAAGACAGTGATACAGTGATACAGTTGTTTTAATATTTTTTTAAATTTTTGTTACTGGGGTACTAGATAGCAAACCCAAGACCACTGAATCAAATCCCTGGCCTTCTGCCTTCAAAAAGAAATTCTGATACATGCCTCAACTTGGATAAGTTTGAGGATGTGATATACAGTGAAATAAACTAATAACCCCCCAAAGATACCTAACTTTATGATTATATGTATATCAGGTACCTAGATTAGTCTAGGTGACAAAGACAGAAAGTAGAATGTTAACATCCATAGAATGCACAAGAATGATCACTGACAAAAACCAACCAATTTACTGCTTCCCTCAGTAGGTTATTCCCCCTGACAAGGAGGTCGGGGAGAAATAAGAGTTTTTATGTGAAACTACTTTCTTCTCAATTTTGCTCAGAACTGAATTTACTCTTACAAAAAAATTAAGGGGGAGAACGTATTGATAAATACAACACAGATGAATCTCAAATAAAATCTGGTTAACGAAAGAACCCAAAAGTCAAACTTTATATATAGAGTTATTGTGGAAGATGCAGATCCACGAGTGGGTGGAAAGGTCAGTAACTGCTAGGAGCTGACATTGGAGCAAAATCTGACCACTCCAGCACATGAAACATTGTTTTGTTTTTATTGATTATTGTGCAACTGATAACATTTGCCAAAACTCATAAAAGAATAAATTTCACTAAAAAGTGTAGTATGATATAAAGATAAAACATTTGCTTGAACATCCCTGAGGATATGCTTCTTGGCAACTTATTTATGACGCTTTCAATTTTCCATTTTAAATTAACTCTGCTGGTTTATTCTTACAAACAACAAAATGAATACAGTAAAATCCACTCAGCTTTATAAATTAAAATGAATTACCACACTTAACACAGTGAACTTCCCTGTGTTTCTTATTTAGGTTCCTCATTTAATATTACAGTATTATAAATAAATGGAGTATAATGAGTTATAAAATGTTTTGATTTTCTAAACCCCCAAAAAATTCCTCAGTCTGATTATAATCCCTGGATCTATCTTGTTTATTATAAGAGCTAGTACATACATTCATATATTTAGTCTGAATTACACAGTCCATTTAAACAAACATTTCACATAAGTCAGTCCTATTTTTATAACTATTTTTTATGTAGTACATATTGTAACTAAAGAAAATCTTAAGATTATCCAATGTTTAGCACTAAAACAGGTTCTGTTTATTTCAATTATTTCTTAACATCTGTTGAAGAAAAGTGATAGCTGAGCCAACTGTCAACTTTCACCAAATTCATGTCAGCACTGAATAGCCTAAGAAACTTAAAGTAAAACAATATTTATTTTTGGAATTTTGTTGTAAGATTCCTCCTTTAAGCTTTTCTTCTTTTGCATATTTTTTGGACTCTCCATATAGCAGTTTATTATAAATCACTTTTACATATATTTTCTCAGTCCCATTAACTGGCATCATTATCCATTTACAGAAAAGGAGGATCTAGAGAAATAGTACAACAGGTAGGTCACATGCCTTGCATGCAGCCAAGTCAGGTTTGATTCCAAAGACTCCAAATGGTCTCACAAGTCCCACAACAGGATTGATCTTCGAGCACAGAAAACAGAAACTAAGGGAACTGTATGGCTGAAAATTAAGCAACACAGTACTTAAGCACATATTCAAGGGATGTAGAGTTTCCTGTAAATGTAAGACTGATAAGTAAAGAGACTCGCAGACATGGGGCAGAGCTGCTAATGGCTCTCCCTGTGACCAGCCGCTCACGAGGCACCCGGAAGGATGGTGGGTTCTAGCCCTGGCCCACCATCCCAGCAGAGCCTCACAACAAGCCAGAAGACCCCCCACTCCATGAGGGCCTCCATTTTCCAC
This sequence comes from Cryptotis parvus, assembly GCA_021461705.1. Taxonomy (NCBI): domain Eukaryota; kingdom Metazoa; phylum Chordata; class Mammalia; order Eulipotyphla; family Soricidae; genus Cryptotis; species Cryptotis parvus. The sequence continues at coordinate 12,889 of JAJIBD010013660.1, read as the reverse complement.
ATTTGAACTTCTCTCTCGTCAGACCTCCACCCAGCAGACCAGCCTATCAGTGCCCGGCTTGCGCGGCCGCTTGCAGCCGCGCGTTCATCAATAAATGCTGGACTTAGAGATGCCTACAAGACTATGCTACCTGCACGGCAGAGCCTGGCAAGCTACCCGTGTTGTATTTGATATATATGCCAAATACCAGTAACAATTATAGACCTCATTCGGAATGGATTGAGGCTCTTTATGTTCCTGGAGCAAGGAGATGCCTTGGGCTCTACTATCATGAGACAGGACATATGGAGATGTTACTGGGGCCCGCTCGAGCAAATCGATGATGAACGGGAAGACAGACAGACAGACAGTAAAGTAATTCTAAAAAATATCATTACAGGGATATTTTAGAATGTTTGACAATAACAAATGCATGCAGAGATGCTGCTTCTACAGGGCCTATTCTGCAAAAGGCCCTTTATTCTGATATCAGTATCTTAACTATTCAAGCACACAATTTCCTATTTTGTCCACATTAAAACACTGAATAAAATCATTACTTATTTAGAAAATACTATGTGTACTGGTACTAACAAACTAAGCCACTTTTGCACATATTAAAATTATCTTCCTTAAATCTATCACTAGTCTGGATTAGTTTTATAAGGAGATGATGCCTTTGCTGAGATCACTGCTTATTAATACTTTAAGAATTGTGTGTCCAGTTGATTATTGTTACAATAAGAAATATTTGTTTAATTATCAGGGCACAGAGCACCTAAAACCCCTGTAATTTCAAAAAATGAGATGATATGGGTGTCTCCTGCCTTTCAAGAGCACCTGAATTTATGTTAATGAGATGATTTCTGGAAAGTTTCTAAGAATGTGGACTGGTTGCTATGGGAACAAACCACATGATTACAGGGTTAGACCTTTCATTTCCCCAATCAATCCTCTGACTTAGAAGAGAAGTGGTTAGGCTGAAGGTTCAGGTCTATATAATGAAGCTGTTATAAAAACCCGGGACAATTTGCAGCTTCTGAGTTGTTGGTAAACACAACAAATTGTGGGGTGGGAAGAGAAGGGTGGCAGGGGTGTGTACACTGCCACGTCTCAAAACATGTCCTATGCACCTGTCTATCAATATGTTCCCATGTTAAACTCTTTAAAAACATTTTTTTTTGTTTTTTTTGTTTGTTTGTTTGTTTTTTTTTGGGGGTCACACCTGGCGATGCTCAGGGGTTAGTTACTCCTGGCTTTGGCTCAGAAATTATTCCTGGCGGTGCTCAGGGGAACATACAGGATGCTGGGGATCAAACCAAAGGTCAGCCGCGTGCAAGGCAAGTGCCCCTAACCACTGTACTATCACTCCGGCCCCTAAACCCTTAAAATTAAGCCCTTAACCACATAAACTGTTTTAAGCCCATAAACACATAAAGTAGCTAGCGAATTTCATGAGCTACTCTCAAAGAAATCAAATCCAGGGTTTGAGGGAACGTCCAATTTATAGTCATAAACAACCTAGACTTACAATTGGTGTTGGAATGTGTTTAGGAGTGTCTGCTGTGCTCCCCGAAGGGAAGGGTGAGACTGATAAGTAAAGGTATTACTTAATTACACTCTTCTGATCATTCAGTGTGTTCTTTATGAATACTTTTACATCCAACAAACAAGACCTTTAAAAGCTAACTTGCATGCATTTTTATCCCTTAAATGCAGATTTTTTTTTTGTTTTTGTTTTTTTTGCGTCACACCCGGAGATGCCCAGGGGTTCCTCCTGGCTCTGCGCTCAGGAATTAGTCCTGGCAGAGCTGGGGGAACCATATGGGATGCCGGGATCGAACCTGGGTCGGCCACATGCTAGGCCTCCCCACTGGTCTATCGCTCCGGCTCCTTAGATGCAGATTTGTCATCATGCACCCCTTCCAATCTATTAAGACTAGCCCTCACTTTCCTTGAAACAAAAGGAAAGGGTGTGGAGAAACTGGTCCTTACCCACTGGTGCTCAGGGGCTACTCCTAATTCGAAATGCTATGGGGTCATTTCAGGCCATGCACAAGGGATCACAGGCAGCCGCAGGTATCAAACCAGAGCAAGTTGGATGCAAGGACAAGTGCCTTACTTTCTCTACTCTCAAGTCTTTAATATTTCATCTTATGACTATTAGTATTTTTTTGGAACACTTCGAATTACACCATGGACAGCAAACCAAGTGTCTACAGTGGAAACCCATTCCAGACTAACAGATCTACAATCTTTCTACCCTTATTTTTTCAGGTCAAAGAAAAGGTAATGAGGCTTGGAGTTTCTTTTGAGTTTAGTTTGGTTTAGAGCCATACCTAGTGGTGCTCAGGATTCACTCTTGGCTCTGTGCTCAGGGATCACTACTAGTGGTGCTCAGGGAACCAAACGAGATTACTGGAAATGGATCCAGTGTCAGGTATATGCAAGGCAAGCACCTTACCCCTTATATAATGTCTCAAACTTCAGGAATAAAGCTGTTTGCTGTCTGTTACTTTCAAATTGTGAGCAAAGATTATATTTTGATTTAAATGAATAATTAGTAACTTCAGACAGATCATACTGAATCTAAGTCGATTTTTCATAAGTTTATGAATCAACATGTATACGTCAATAATAAGATGCTTTTTAAGTGCCAAAATAAATTCACAAACTTCAAATTAAGTCTTCAGGGCCAGAGAGATGGTATAATGGGCTGGAACACATGCTCTGAACACAAGAGGCAGAGAGAGGCTCAATACCTCAATACCCAGGTACCACAATTCCCAGTGTCCAGCAGGAGCAACCAGGAGCACCACTGGGTCTGGCTCAAAAACAAAAACTTAAAACAAAGACATAAAAACAAAAGTGTTCATTACAGAATTGGAAAGAGACTTAATGTCCATACTGTATCATGCATTTATATACCATGTTAAGTACATATGGCTTACGTAAACACAATACCATAATTAAAAGACAGAATTTACATAATACCATAATTAAAAGACAGAATTTACCTAATAATGAATGCTCAGAATGAAAGTTAAAGCTATTAACAAGGCATAGTATAAGCTTACATTATTTTCCTTGGGTTATCTTAACAAATTAATCACAAATTTGGTAGCTTAAAACAGGAGACAGGGGGCCGGAGCAATAGCCCAGCGGGTAAGGCGTTTGCCTTGCACGCGGCCGGCCTGCGCTGGCCCAGGTTCAATCCCTGGCATCCCATATGGTCCCCCGAGCACCGCCAGGACTAATTCCTGAGTGCAGAGCCAGGAGTAACCCCTGAGCATTGCCGGGTGTGACCCAAAAAGCAAAAAAAAAAAAAAACAGAGACAAGGACAAGAGATAGTACAGTGGGTTAGGCACTTGCCTTGCATGTGGCCAACTACATGTCACATTGCATATGACTGACCCAGGTTTGATCCCTGACACCACATAGGGTCCTTGAATACCACCGAGAGTGACCCTAGGGCAGTCAGGAGAAAACCCTGAGCACAGAACAGTGTGACCCCACAAAACAACACAAATTTATTCTTCATCACTCAGGAATCCTAAAGTACAAAAAAAAAAAAAAATCAAGATATCAACATCACCATGCTCCCTCTTAAAATTCTACAGGATAGTGCATTTCCTCTTAAAGCTCATGATGTATCTGTGTTGACTTGTGATTCGTTTACTTCAGTCTCTACTCCATTTAACATGGCCTTCACCCTATCATTGTCTTCACATGACTGATACAGTGAGAGTGGATCAGTGCAGCACTAGGTAAAACAACTGAGTATTTTCAATATCGCCAACAGACAGCAGAACTAGGCACGGCCCTAATGCCCAAGATGGCAGGACAGGAGGGATTTGTGTCCAGAAACTAAGGAAAAGCCAGCCAGGATGGCAGAGAACTGAAAGGGAATGAGGGCCAGCAACAAGGTGTAGTGTAGACACAAGAGAGATTGCATCCATGCTTAGTGACCATGACTGGAGACCAATGAAAGCCTGAACAACAGAGAACCACTGGGGAGCAGTTCTAAAGAGGCCTGTTGACAAGTCTGAAGATGAGGGAAGCACACATTGGGTAGAGTGTGGCATAGGAAAAAGACCAGGCAGTAACTAGAGGCGAGCAGATGGCAAAGGGCAGGATTTAGGATGTCACAGGAGCAGGAACTGAGGGTCAGGACTAGTAAAGGGAAAGAACTGGACAATGGGGAAGGACCTGGACTCAGCTATTTAAACTGTACAATAAATTTTAACATTTTAAGCTTCTGAGTTCTGTATGCAAATTTTTATACGATTCTCAGGAACCCAAAAAGCTCAGGAAAAATCCGCTTCATGCTAACATGATTAACTTCTCTAAGAGCATACCAATGGATGACTGAACCCAATCATGAACATCTTTTTAATTGTATATCTCACGGGGGGGAGGGAGGGAGGGAGGGAGGGAGGGAGGGAGGAGGGAGGGAGGGGGAGGGAGGGGAGGGGGGGGGGGGGGGGGGGGGGGGGGGGGGGGGGGGGGGGGGGGGGAGGGGGGAGGGAGGGAGGAGGGAGGAGGAGGAAGGAAGGAAGGAAGGAAGGAAGGGAAGGAAGGAAGGAAGGAAGGAAGGAAGGAAGGAAGGAAGGAAGGAAGGAAGGAAGGAAGGAAGGAAGGAAGGAAGGAAGGAAGGAAGGAAGGATGCCAAAGGATTTAGATCTCACTCTCAACCAAAATTACCTCATCCTTTCAAAGTTCCTCTCTCCCAAAGTTATGTATACAGGTTTCAAGATTAAAACTTGGATGTATCTTGGGGGGTAGAAAGACGGTACAGCGGGTAAGGCACCTCACATGTGTGCTCAATTCAGGTTTGATCCCCTGCATCCCTTATGTCCCCCACCCCCAAGAATTCTAGGAGTAATTCCTGAGTGGAGTGAGGAATAATCCCTGAGGATCATCGGGTATGATCCAAAAACAAACTGAAAAAAAACTTGGCTGTATCTGAGCCATCATTCAATTATATAGTGTTTTTTTTTGCTTTGCTTTTTTGGATCACACCCAGCAATATTCAGGGGTTTCGCGGGCTCTGCACTCAGGAATTACTCCTGGTGGTGCTCAGGGGACCATATGGGATGCCGGGATTGAACCCAGGCCGGCATGAGCCGGCATGGGCCGGCCGCGTGCAAGGCAAACGCCCTACCCGCTGGGCTATCGCTCCGGCCCCTCAATTATATAGTGTTTTTAACTGCATATATGTTCGAGTATACATTTGTAACTAGTTTTAAGAAAGTGACAGGAAGAGTTAAAAGGACTGGAACACAAGCTTTTCATAGAGGAGGCTAGGATTAAATCCAAGCACCTCATTTTACTCCAGCATCACAAGAGCAGACATCTAGGGCTGCAGAGTGTAATCAAAGATAAAACCAAAATGTGTGTGTTGGAGGGGGGGAGAAGTGGGAATAAGGGGGTGGTAGTGGCAAGCTCAGGAGTACATATCATGTCTTACATGTAGCAAATCATGTCTTACATGCTCAAGACTCAGTCTGTTCCTGACAGAGCTCCAGGACCCCAGCACTTAGCAGTGTAGCCAGGTGGCTCCAGCATTCCATCGTCCAAGCATTGCACTGTCTAGCCTGCTTGGCTGACTGTCACTGCAATTGGCCCCCAGGTCTCCTAATTACTGCTAGGGGTCAAAAATATGCTAAAAAGAAACCCAGGAGGAGGCTGAAATGAATACAGAGAAAGCCATTAAGATTAGTTACCTTTTATGAAGAAATATAAAAACAGTATACAGGAATTCTATTATTATAGCCCAAGAAAAAAATTGAATAAGGAGCAGTTATTTTCACTGCCCTAAACAATCACCTCATGCGCACACCTCTCCCTCAATCCTGTAACAAATCATCCCTCATTTTTTCAGCTTTCTGCTTCACTGAGAAAAATGAGCACTGAAAATTTCCATTAAAAAAAACCCAATTTCTAAAAAATCTTCTGCACCTCAAAAGAAATGATGACCAATATACAATGACAGCCCAGAGTGGGAAAGAATATTCACCCAATGCCCATTTGATAAGGGGTTAATAAACAAGACATATAAGACACTGGTAGAACTTTACAAGAAGAAAATAGCCAACCCCAACAAAAAATGGGGAGAAGAAATGAACAGAGCTTCCTCAGAGAAATTCAAATGGCCAAAAGGCATATGAAAAATACTCTTCACTAATCATCAGGGAAATGCAAGTCAAAACAATGATGAGATATTGTCTCAACCACAAAGTCTGACACACATCCAAAACAGCAAAATAACCAGTGCTGGTGTGGATGAGGGGAGAAAGGGACTCTTACCCACTGTTGGTGGCAATGTCGACTGGTTCAGTTGTTTGGGAAAAACAATATGGACATTCCTCCAAAAACTAGAAATTGAGCTCCCATTCGACCCATCAATACCATTCCTGGGAATATACCACGGGGCCCAAAAATACACAGAAGCACCATCTGCACCTCTATGTTCATAGTCACAATAGCCAGAATATGGAAACCTGAGTGCCCGAGAAGAAATGACTGGATAGAGAAACTATGGTACTCAATGGAATACTATGCATCTGTTAGGATAAATCAAGTTATGAAATCTGCCTATAAATGGATGAACATGGAGAGTATTATGCTGAGTGAAATTAGTCAGAAGGAAAAGGACAAATATAGAATGACTGCATTCATTTGCGGGATATAAAAAAAAAAAAAACAGTATGAGACTAGTATCAAAGGCCAAGCAAAAGAGGGACCAGGAGGACCTGTCAATGACTGGAATTTACAAATGTATGGGGGGTCAGGTTAGGTAAGATAGAGAAAGGGACCACTGTGCTAATTGTCAGAAATGGTAATCGTAATGCCAGACTAGAACTGAGCACTGAACATAAGCAAAGGGATATACACAATAACCCCCTAAATGTATAAATTGCAAGCCACAATGTTAAGAGAAAGGTGAAGGAGAGGGAGAAGAGGGTAGGGGAGGAAGAGACAGAGACAGAGACAAGCAGAGAGACAGAGAGAGACAGAAAGAGAATGCTGGAACACTGTATAACAGAAACCCAATCATTAACAACTTTGTAATTGTATCTCACGGTGATATAATAAAATTTTAGGAAATAACATATTGGCTGCTCTAAATCCACCTGCTTTACCTCTTTCATAAGGACAGGCTATTTGTCCTCTATGTTCACTCATTTATCTAGCATAAAGTTTGTTACATGATAAAACAATAGTTACTGTTGGACTGGGGTGAAAAATACTTGAAAAACCAGACTCCTCAATTTGTTACATCCCCAGCCCCAAAGTGTCTTTTAAACCTAAAGTTTGAAATTAAAAGGAAACCTTACTTTGTTAATGTTTGCACATTACTTCTGCAAACTTCATCTGTGTTCAATGATATGATTTACCCTCCCCTACAGTTTTTCCTAAAGACAATTGAAAAAGTTCAAAGGAACATATTCTTCGTCATGTCTACTACCTCAAGTATCAATCCCGCTTCAATTTTAAGTTCACCTATTTTGAAAGTTGTATTTCAAGCTCTCTTGACCAACATTAAGTCCTGTCAGATCACTTTCCTAAGTTTACCACAGATTTCAGTCTACTGTTCTTCCTCTCCTTCCTCTCCCTCCCTTCCTCTCCCATCCTGGCTTCTCAGAAGTTGACAAAAAGGCAACAACTTGACAAAAATTAAAAAAAAAAATTCTCCACACAACTTTGTTATCATACAACCTCAGTAATTTTAGTCTAGGCAATCTCTAGACTAAAACAGACAAAATTCATAATGTTAATTTCCAGATCCATGCCTTTTTCTGAAAGAAAAGTATTTTCAGAGGAACCAATAAGGGTCCAGAGCGATAGCCCAGTGGGTAGGGCATTTGCCTTGCACGCGGCTGACCCAGGTTTGATCCCCAGCATCCCATATGGTCCCCAAGCACCACGAGTCATTCCTGAGTGCAGAGCCAGGAGTAACACCTGAGCATTGCTGGTGTGACCCAAAAAACAGAGAAAAAAAAGGTTAATAGTCAGAAGAGTAGAGTAATCCTATGAATAAAAAGACTATTGCCAAATACCCAAGAATTACTCATGTGACCCTACCTTCTTCGGATAGAGCTCAAGGAGAGAATAGCTTGGATTGCCCTACTGCTGAAAAGACCAAGTGTGGGAATCCTTTTTGCTGCTGCACTGTACTTCTCCGTGACTATGACAGTCCTTCTAAGGGCTCTCCTTCTTGGCACTGTCACAGTGCTTTTTCTTCTCTGACTAAAACTTTGCCTAGAATTAATATTTATAGAAAATATTTCTCAATGCTCATACACCATTTCTAATTTTGGACAATTAAGCACTAGGTTGGGTTAGGTGTCAATAATCTAGATTTTAACCTCAACACCTTTCTAAGTCAGTTTTCATTTCTGTTAGTCATATGATAGATTATTTTTTAAAAATTCCTTCCAGCTATAAAATCTATGAACCCACAATCCTAATATTTACAATGGCTTACTAACAAAAACGCATCGTCTCTCAAGGACAATTTTGAAAAGACATATGTGCTAACCCCAAATTTAAGTATCTATACGATTTCTAATTATGCTACTAAATCTTAAAAAAGGAAAAAAATCAACTTTATTACAGGAGCTGGGGCTACAGCTCCAAGGGCTGGAGCAGATATTCTGCATACTGGAAGCCCAAGTTTGAGCCCAGCACTACGCAGTCTCTAAGCACCATCAGGAATGCCCCGCCACCGTGCTAAACAACTCCTAAACCCAGGGTCGAAAATCAACTAATGAAGTACTCCCGGACTTTGTTCCTAATTTATTTTTAATTAAGTAAGTATTTTAAAGATTCCAATCTCTTTCAAGTTTTATATTAAAGCAGACATTTTATTCAAATTTATTTGTATTTTAACTTTTGGGTTTCTAACATAAAATTAGAAATTTTTAAATTAAAAAATTTAATCAAAATTTTTTAAAAAAAAAAAATTCTGGCCTGGGCCCCCCATCCCAATAGAGCCTTGAAAAATCCAGAAGAACCCCCTCCCCACACCATGCTGGCAGCCTTTTTTCATCATCCGGACTCCACAGCTTGTCAGAGCTCCTCCCAAGAGAAGAAACCTGATCTCAAGATCAGCGTGTCAGAGCCCCAACCTACATAGAAGCCTACTTCAGGGGCCGGAGCGATAGCCCAGCGGGTAGGGCGTTTGCCATGCACGCGGCCGGCCTGTGCCGGCCTGGGTTCGATCCCGGCATCCCATATGGTCCCCTGAGCACCGCCAGGAGTGATTCCTGAGTGCAGAGCCAGGAGTAACCCCTGAGCATTGCCGGGTGTGGCCCAAAAAGCAAAAAAAAAAAAGAAGCCTACTTCAAGCCCAGGTATGCTTGAACCAGAGACACAGATACCCGGGGCACCTGCGCCCAGCTCACCCCCATTGTACACGGCCACTTCACGGCCACACCGTTCATCAGTAAATTACCAAGTATCCCACCAGCCCCTCTCAGAGAGACCTGCAAGCTGCTCAGAGTATCCTGCCTGCACAGCAGGGCCTGGCAAGGTGTTTGTCGCATATTCGATGTGCCAAAACCATTAAAAACAATGGTCTCATCCCCCTGAACCTGAAAGAGCCCTAAATATGGCAGTGCTAAGGACAAGCAAGAAGAGGCTGATAAAATCTCAGGGCCAAACCAGGATGCCAAAAGGAAGGACTAAAATGACTGTACTTTCAATGCACGTATGCTGGCATAGGAAGCATATACTGAAGACCTGATGGTGCAAGTGTGAAAGATCAAGTATGACATCATTGGTCTGAAGAGACGAAAAGGCGCCAATCACATCATGCCGTTTCAACACGGGAAAAGAACTGTCAGTGTCCTTGTCAACACAAACCTGGTCATGAGCACTGATTCATTTGAATGCCTAACTAACTGGATAGGACGATTATACTTGAATAGTTGTGGCTCACTGCAAGCAGTTTCTATCTTCATTCATTCAGGAATCCGAGGTTCTGACCTCCGTTGAAGATCGATAATCAGGGACGCTGTCTCGTTTGCCAAGGTGTCGAAAATCAGATGGGCTGGACATGTAATGCAACTTGGAGATGACCGCTGGACTAGAGCTGTTACCGACTGGATCCCGCGGGACGTCAAAAGATCACGTGGCGCGGCCATCTACAAGATGGTCAGACTTCTTCATCAAGACCCTGAACACAATCAGATGCCACTGGGCTACACTGGCACATGACAGGGACAAATGAAAACGTTACTGGAGTCCGCTGGAGCAAATCAACAAATAACGGGATGTCAACTTATCAGTTAAAAATTAAAACCAGAGTCATACCACAACTATTCTGCCATCAAATGTCTGTGCCTATATATACAGAATACAAAGAAAATAATTTAAGAAAAGCACAAGTACTCAATACCAGATAAAATAAAAGTATAAAAAATATTTAAAACAATAAAAACACTGTAAAGCCCTGAGTTAAGACTGCTCATACCATCTACAGGTTAGTCCTGGAAGTCACTGGATCCCATATCAAAAGCAATTCTGAAGTACAAACGGCTGCAGGGGCGAAACGTGCTTGCTACTTAGCTCAGTGACTTAACAGCTTATAGTTTACCTTCCTTCTCACGTAAATGTATTTACACTCTCTGGGCATCAATTTCCTCAACAGAAAAGATAAAGGAAATGCCTAAATTAAAAGGATGCTTTGTAGATCAAAATATAATGCATCTTTTGGTGATCTAGAACTACACATATCACACAATGAAGGATCACTATTACTTCTGGAGAATCATTTTAAAAATTCATCCTTTTTACTTAGTGAAATTTCAAACAGATTTTCAAATTAACAACAGAAAATATGAAGATCTATGGCCAGCACAGAAATAGTTAAGGTTTGGGGCAGAGTGATAGTCCAGTGGGTAGGGCGCTTTCCTTGCACATGGCCGACTTGAGTTCAATCTCCAACATCCCATATGGTCCTCCAAGCACTCCAGGTGTGACCCATAAAAGCAAAAATTAAAAAAAAAAGTTAAGGTTAGGTGCTTGTCTTGACTGACCCTGGTTTGATTTCCCAGCAGCAAGAGTGCTCCCTGAACACGGAAGAGGTCGAAGCCCTGAGCACCACAAGGTGTGTCCTCCAAAACAAATCAAAGCACTGGACAGACAGCATGGCGAGAACAGTGCTTATGTTGCATGCAACCAAACCAGATATGATCCTCAGCATCCTACATGGTCCCCTGAGCACCACCAGTAGTTATTCCTAAGTGCAGCGTCAGGAGTAACCACTGAGAATGGCCAGGTATGGCCAAAAAAAGAAAGAAAAAGCTATTTTTATGAAAACCTCATAGTTTTATAAAATCTAAAACATTAAATATGATTATTCAGTCAAATATAACATTTTGGTTGGGGAAAGGAAGGAGTTTGGAGACCATATTTGGTAGTGTTCAGAACTAACTCATGGTTCTATGTTGAGGAATCACTCCAACAGTGATTCAAGGGTTCATATGTAGCACCATGGATCTATCTAACTGGGCTCAGTCATGTGCAAGGCAAGTGATTCACCCACCCTGTACAATACCTACTGTTTTCTTTTTTTTTTATTATTAAATATTTTATTATACCACCATGAGATATACAATTATAACATTGTTCATGTTTAGAGGTTTTGGTCACATAGTGTTCTAGCACCCCACCCTCCACCAGTACCCATTTCTCACCACCAATATCCCCAACTCCCTCCCTCCTCCCATAGCCTGCCTAAATGGCAGGTTCTTTATCTCTTTTCTCTCTCTCCTCTCTCTCATCAAAGAAAATATTTGACTCCAAAAAATAACCCACAAGATAATAACATAAAACAATCACTTATTTTTAGGTAGCAGGAGAAGCCTTGATCACTTGATCACTTGGCATCTCGTTATTCATTGATTTGCTTTCGAACGAGCACCAGTAACATTTCCATTTGACCCTATCACATGCCAGTGTAGCCCAATGGCATCTGCTTGCTTCAGGAATACGAAGAGCCTCAAACCGTTCATTCAGGGTCTTGACAAAGAAGTCTGACTATCTTCTAGGTGGGCGGCCACGTGATCTTTTGGCGTCCGTGGAATACAATCGAATACCTACTGTTTTCATACATAAAATTGATTATCGGGGCCGGGGTGATAGCCAAGCGGGTAGGGGCGTTTGCCTTGCGCGCAGCCAACCCGGGTTCGATCCCGGGCATCCCATATGGTCCCCCGAGCACCACCAGAAGTAACCCCCTGAGCATCGCCAGGTGTGACCCAAAAAGCAAAAAACAAACAAACAAACAAATAAATAAATAAATAAATAAAATTGATTATCCTTTTATGTTTGTTTTGTTTTGTTTTGTTTTGTTTTGTTTTGTTTTTGTTTTGTTTTGACTAGGAGACAGGGGTAGGACCTCCAAAGCAGTGCTAAAGAGACCAGTGTCCTTCTGGCAATATCAGGTTGAGTGGACCAGACAATACTAAGCAGGGGTAGTTCAAAGGTAAGGTCTAAAGATGAATAGCTACTTAAGGCCTACAGTACCAGTCAAGGCCACCCCAGGAAGCTCAGGGGTCTCTAGGGATACAATCAGTAGTGCCGGGAGGAGAGCCATAAGGTGCCAGGATCTGAATCAATTCAGGGCCTCCTAACCAATGAGCTACAGCTCCCAGGCCCCAATATTCATTTTTCTGAATGAAAGCTACTACTCTTTAAAGTTACTTCCAATCAGCACTGACCGATATTAACTTAAATTAACCATAAATTAAACTCTGGAAAACTCAGCTGTTGAACTCACTCATAATCAAACTTCAATCACTTCAATTCAGTTCAATCACTCAGGCTTTTAACAGATTTTAGGATATCAAACTATTCAGATAAAATGTCAACATAAAAAGTAACACCTGGTGGTGCCGG
>JAJIBD010013659.1:0-25718 GCA_021461705.1 Cryptotis parvus | reverse complement strand
TTGTAGCTATTTTAAACATTATCCTCCACATTAATGGTTGAGAAGAGTATTTTCAGCCTAATTTTCATTTCTGAAGAGATAATATATGCTACCTAGTTATTACTTTTTAAAAATAATTTTGAAATTTCTGTTTCAAGATTCATGTCTTTCATTAATCCTTGGAAAAATAGAACATTATTATTCAAGCAATTCCTTTGATTTATTATTTCTTTGTCTTCTTGAACTCTAAGTAGATATAAGTCACACTGTACCTGTGTTACAGAAATCAATGTGTTTTAAAATAATTTTAGCATATTTTCCAATTCATGATCTCTTTCTTTCAGGTCTTTTAAGGATTCTGTTTGCTACTTGTAATTTTACTGCACTATTTCTGTTCCTTGAACATTCATAAAAAGCAATTTTTGGGCTTATATATAGTCGCCAAGAACAACTGTCTTAGGATCCCTTTCAGCTCTGTGTAGCCCTGCAACTCAGCTCTGGGCAATCAAAATCCAGTGGAGTTTTTTTGCTCCTTTCCTTCTTCATCCCTTTCTTCCCTTCCCCCTTGGAATGTGTGCTGATGAGGGAAATTGCCTACTGAATTGAAATAACAGCTCTTGTGTTCCAAGATTCATAGACAGACAAGTTGAACATCAGTTCAAGAGGACTTGAGCCTTCAATGCCTGAAAATTTACATGAGAAGCAAAACCAAATTGTAGTGAGAAACTTATTAAGCCACAGTCACTTTCGCTCTTTTATTCCTGGGAAAATCTAAACTTTACCCACACCATTTTGCTTCTAAATGTCAATGATTATTTTTAAATTTCACGTTTGTTTTGGTTATTTTTAAAATTTATATGTGATTTATTATGATTTAATAATATTTTTCTTTTTAAAAGTGAAGTATATAATTTTAATAATATTTATTAATCATCCTTCCTTCCATCCTTCCCTTCCTTTTTCCCTTCTTTCCTCCCTTCTTCCCTCCCTCTCTCCCTTCCTTCCCTCCCTCCATCAATCTCTCGTCTTCTTTCTCTCCTTTCTTCCTCTTCCTTCCTTCCTTCCTTCCTTCCTTCCTTCCTTCCTTCCTTCCTTTCCTTCCTTCCTTCCTTCCTTCCTTCCTTCCTTCCTTCCTTCCTTCCTTCCTTCCTTCCTTCCTTCCTTCCTTCCTCCCTCCCTCCCCTCCCTCCCTCCCTCCCTCCCTCCCTTCCTTCCTTTCCTTCCTTCCTTCCTTCCTCCCTTCCTTCCTCCCTTCCTTCCTCCCTTCCTCCCTTTGCACTAGGGATCAAACCCATGGCCTCATACCTAAAAATACATGGTCTATCACTGGCCCCGTAGTTATTTAATTGATAACAAAATCTTACCATTTAAAGACTATATTAACATTTACTGAAGATAAATAATTCAATGTTACAAAGCATGAGAAACAAGCCATCAAGAATTTAACTTTAGACATCTTTTTTGGTTTGTGTTTGACATAAGTAACTCTTGAATAAACTTGGATTTTTCTTTTTAAATATCCCAAGTAATCTTTCTGGAGAAAATTTTATTTTAGCTACTCAGAGAATTCTAAACCAAAAAGGTGTAGCAGTCTTTAAAAATACAGACAACTAATAAGAAGAAATGTGTGTGTGTCTTCAATGTAATGGTGGATTCCCTCTCCCCACCATAGTAACACGCTTCTCTGTGCTGTGGGGTCTTTTCCTGTCTACCTTTCCCCTGAACATTTTTTTTTGCTTCTAGAGATGTTTCTTCCTCTTTGACTTGACTTTGCAAGCTTTCAGAAGTGGACTCTCCCTGTCCTCAAGGAACTAGCCTATTGACTTATGAGACTTCTACCCTGCTTTTGATTTTTAATATTTCCTTTAACCTAGAACCAGGTATTTCTTATTTTCTTACAAGCATATATGTGTACTAAAGGGGTACTTATTCTGTTTTGTTATTCCATCCATCCATCCATCCGTCCATCTGTCCGGTCCGTCCGTCCATCCATCCATCCATCCATCCGGCCCATCCATCCATGCCAGAAGAAGCATTTGTTTTCTAAATGTTCTAGACTATCTAAGATTTGCTGAGAGAAAGAATTGGTAGCACTAGATGTGAGAAAATCCTCAAAGAGATGGGCTGGCATGACAGCACAGTGGTTCGGGCACTTGCCTTGCATGCAACCCACCCAGGTTTGATCCCTAGTAGTCCATATGGTTCCCCAGCCTACCAGGAGTGATTCTTGAGCACAAAGCCAGAAGTAAGCTCTGGGCAGTTAAAACCTGCAATCTTATCTTGATTTTTATTCAGTTGCTAGGCAAGGAGGAGGCCTTGGTACAAATACGAGACTAAGCCTCTTGAGGACAATGGTATGTCCTATTTATCCTGGTGCTTCCTTGTCTATTCAGCACTATGATTTGTACATAGAAGTTGTTCAGAAACAACTTCTGATTGATTGTTGACAACATAAACTATGTAATTTAATCCTTGCTTTGTATTTTGTACTCATCAGAAAATTATATCAAGGTGTGGTGCATTCTCAGTACAGAGCATCATATTAATTGTGCTCCACCCAGTCCAGAAACAGAAGGAAAATACCTGAGCTCATTTCTGACATTATATCCATTCCAAAACAAATTTACAATCAATAATAAAGTAGAAATGAACAATGTGGTAACTTTTGGTTAAAATCTCTTTTAGAAAATGTGTAAGGGGGCGGAGTGATAGCACAGTGGGTAGGCCGTTTGCCTTGCATGTGTTGGACCCAGGTTTGATCTCCAGCATCTTATATGGTCCCCCAGTACCGCCAGGAGTAATTCCTGAGTGCAGAGCCAGGAGTAACCCCTGAGTATCTCCGGGTATGATCCAAGAAGCAAAAAAAAAAAAAAAAAAAAAAAAAAAAGAAAATATGTAAAGTGAAGAGTACAAAATTCACATTTTGAAAAAATAATGGAAGGGATTGTTAAAGACACTAAAGTTGGATATCTCATCAAACACAGGAATAATGTCTGTCTTATAGTAATATGGTTAATACTTCGATGCACAGGTCACTTGAAGATACGCTTTTCTTCAGCCCATTACCTTGAAGAAATGTTTTTCTTCTTGAAGAAAAATATTGCTAGAAAACATTTAAAAATTTTAAATATTATTGCAATTTTTCTTATTGAATGATTGAAGAGCAGAAAACTACAGAAACATGGCAAAAGACCCTATAATTATACCAGTGTAGATAACTGCCTTTATACCTTAAACAGGCATTCCTTTTCAGATATTTCTTTATGTTAAACTTCACAAAAAAAAAATTGTATTTGGATTGTAAATGTAATTTTGGTTCATTTGGACCTGATAATATATGATAGCATCTGTTCATGGCAATAATTAACATACATATCAGACTTTTCATGCTTTCATAGTTTGCCATGTTGAAGTTATTTATATTAGACTTCACATGTTATATAATTTCCCATGTTACAAATATTCACTCACTAGTTATTCAACCATCTCATTATTTGGTATTGTCTTGCTTTCATACTTTTTAAAAAAATTTTACTATATCCAATATACTATAAAAGAAATCACTTATTCATACAAAACCTGTTTAGTAGCTACTTTGACTGTCTCACCCTCTGCTTGACTCTGAATGGTCAAGTTTCAGAGTTGGGGTTAAAACTCCTGTTCTCAGTGGTAACTGTTAAAGTAGAAGAAAATATAATAAAAGAAAAAGAACTCACATAAGATAACATGAATAGCAATACTCACTATGGGGACTTTGAAACAAAACAGTAAGATAGCAAAGGAAAAGAGCTAAAACTTTAGACAGAGATAACCCACACTTCCATATAGCTATAAGATAAATCTTTGGTAAGTAAGGAAGGGGAGTTTGTGTCTTTTGTACTGAGCTGCCCTCCTCAGTGGAGAGGGCCCTGCTCCATGTCCCTAACAGTGCTGGCGCCTATCTGGAGCAGTGAGCCTTCTTTTCTCATTGCCTCAGCACCAGCCCTATAGTTTATATTTACGTTAAATGTAGGGGACTATCTCCCCTACATTTAAAGAACTTTTAGACTTTATGAGGAAGTTTCACCTAATGCATTATTAATTTTTTGATTTCTACTCTTTATTTATTTTGGTTTTGGGGCCACACTTGCCTCTTCTCAGGACTTACTCCTGATCAGGCACTCAATGATCACTCCTAGTGGGGCTTAGAATGTCCAGGGGATTAACTTTGGGTCAGCTGCATGCAAGAAAAGCACCTACAGACTTTACTATTTCTCTGAACCCTGTTTTGATTTTTAAATTATGGAGAATTTTAAGACTCTACTGCCGGCTGCATGTAGGACTACTGACCCCCATCACAAGCATTCAGAATAAAAAAGTAAAATAAATCCTTGTTATTTTTTGTTTTCAGACACACCTGGTGATACTCAGAGGTTACTCCTGGTATATACTCAGGAATTACTCCTGGCACTGCACAAGGGACCACATGGGATGCCGGAGATCAAATTCTGGCCAGTCACAAGCAAGGCAAGCACCAAACCTGCTGTACTAGCTCTCTGGCCCCCCATTTAAAATTATTTTTAAATATTACTTTACCTCTATTATGTCACTTATTCCACCATTTCCTCACCCCTTTCCTAAACTGCTTTAGAATAAACCTATATCAAATATTTTCCTGTCAAAATATATGAGTTTAAAAAAATATTAATGGAAATATGTTCTAACACATGAGGATATTTCTTTTCCATATGTAACCTTGGTGCTATTAGTTTTCCTACCAGAGTTAACAATAATTAATATGCAATACTAAACTCAGATTCATATTTCCACATACTATAAAACTATTTTCTTAATTTGATTTCTTGATCAGGACACAAACATACATTTTGTTGCTATTTTTAAGTATCTTCTCATCTATAATGGTTCCTTTTTCTTTCACGTGATTTATTTAAAAAATAAAATTTATCTTAAGGAGTTTTTTATAATCAAAATTGGACAGCTTGCTTTTTTCTGGCTTTATTTAGCTTCTTTGCCACATTCCTTTCTTTATCCACCAGTATTGTCTGTAAAGTGGAAATAGGTCCATATACTAAATTCAAATCTGTCGTGGGTATGAAGGGCAGGCAGCACCAATGTTGTATAGCACAACTCTATGTGGAGGCAGAATCCTCTTCTTCATGCCACCTGTTTCATCTGTAGGTTTGAGTAATGTCAATGCCATTGTTTATTCCCTCAACAGCTTCCCTTCCCAGAAACCTTACGTCATAAACCCATATTGAAGACTATTGCTAGAACAAGTTTTGGGGTAAATGGTGGTGTTTTAATTCTATTATCCATTCATAACTCTTTAGTAACTGACTTGCTTTTTATTAAAATGTATGTAATACTTTCTGATGTGATTATTTTCGTCATCAAATTCATAATAACCTAAAAATATACCTTGGATAAGAAAGACAAGCTAAATATTAAATTATTCCTCATAACAATTTTCCATTTCATTTTTAGCCAGGGCATTGAATCATACTTGGTGATGCTCAGGGCTCACTTCATAGCTCTGCGCCCAGGGATCACTTCTGGTAGGGCTTAGATATGGGGCACTGGGGATCAAACCTGGTCAGACACATGCAAGGCAAAAGTCCTATCCACTGTTCTATCTCTCTGAGCCCTCATGCCGATTTTCATAATAATGACTTGGTGACTCAGCAATTTGCAACAGTTTTATTTTTTTTCTGAGCCTCACCTGTGGTACTCTGAACTCAGGGATCATCGGGGACTCTAGGCAGTGCTGGGGGTCACAGCTTGGTCACACGCATGGCAAGAGGCTCAGCCCCTGTACTCTCTCCCTATCCTGATAATTTTTTGAAAAAATGTCATTTGGGGGGCTGGGATATGATTCGAACTGTGAAGTACATGCCTTACATGTGCAAAGCTGTGGGTTCAGTCCCCAATACTACACGTCCACCCAAGCACCAATGGGTATGGCACAACTAAAAATATATTAAGGGCTGGGGACTGCACCAGGAACAAGCTTTATGTTTAGCTTTATGTGGGAGCCATTTGATCTCAGAGCTTTCTCTGCGTGTGGCTCTAGTGGTCCCCAAACACTGTACACAAGGTTCTGGTGGCTCTAAACAGTGCTGCCTACCTGGCTCCAGGATTGCACCATCTGGGCCAGTGACCTCATGTCTTCTGGAGGCCCCTGAACATTGCCTGGGAGGTACCTGCAAAATATTATTGTGGAACATGTATTTATCAAGTTTTTGGTGTGTCTTGATCAATTGCAGTGACTATTCTTTTTTGATCTCAAGTTACCCCTTTTCTAAACAACTTTCTTTGCCTTTTTGTTACACAATCCTAGTAGTATATTATAACCTCCTTCTTTCTAGAGCAAAAATAGATCCCAGGTTCATTTACCACACTCACATCCACATATCTAGCTTTGGGAATTTCTCCCAAAGACCTGATTTTTTTTTCTCCTGGAAATTGCATCTAAGAACCTCAGAATCAGCACTATAGGTGAAAATAATAGCGGACACTTAGAACTGTTTTGAAAATACCCCCAGAATGAATAATGTCATTTCAATCACTTGATCACTTGATCCGTACCATCGATTTGCTCGAGCGGGCGCCAGTAACATTTCCATTGGACCCTATCACGGCCAAGTAGCCCAATGGCATCTGGTTGATTCAGGAATATGAAGAGCCTCAAACCGTCTTCAGGGTCTTAACAAGGAAGTCTGACCATCTTGTGGTGGGCGGCCACGTGATCTTTGACATCCCGGGGATCCAGTCGGTAATGGCTCTAGTCCAACGGTTGTCTCCAAATCGCATTACATGTCAGCCCATGTTTCGTGCCTTGGCAAACGGACAGCGCCCTGATTGAAGGACGGAGGTCAGAACTCCGATTCCTCTCACTTGAGTGAGACGTGATATTCCAAGATAGCTCTTTCGATGCCTCTGGGAGACCCATAGCTTTCTCATCCTGTCTAGGGCCCAGGTTCTGAGGCGTATGTTAATCAGGGAGAACGGTGGAGTCGAAGAGAGCCGGACGGGGTTGTCCTTTTAGCTATTTCTCGATGCCTTTGAAGGCATCCAGCGCTTCTCTCCGGGAGCTCAGGTTTTAGGTCATTCATGTTGCTTCCGACCTAGGTACATAACTGGCATTAGATTTGTCATTGAGAGAGAATGGGGCTCTGGACTAGTTCATTCAGAACATAGTTTCCAGATAGTGTAGACCTACTTTCCACCGGTAGGCCAGTGGCCGCTGTGTTGGGTTATTGACGAGTCGGAGGTGGTGTGCGACCATTATCTTCCCCATTTTCCCATTCTAATTGTTGATGTTCGAGGGTGGCACTGAAGAGTTTTGGTGAAATGGTATCACCCTGTCGAACCCCTGAGTCTTTTGTGAAGGTGAGATCCTGGTGGTGAATCCAAATACAGCTCAAGGATGATTGGGTTGAACACCCTGTTGACTAGGGCCGATGCGCTCAGTTCCACAGAACAAAGGCTTTCGTAAACAAGTGGACGGCGGCAGTACTCCCTAACTGGTAGTGGTATGGTCGTTGTGTGTTCGCTTTGCCTCTCTAGTTTCTGGGGGGGGGGAGTAATGTGTGTCCATTGGGGGGCACCTGCTCGGCGGTAGCGTGTGAAGAGCCGGCTAGTGTTTGTGAGCACCGATGGCGTCTTTCAATACAAATAAACATATCAACATTCTTTGATATCGCTCTTAATTTTTTTGTGTGGGGAGGGTGGACTGTGCTCTTATTCCTGACTCTGTGCTCAGGATCATTCCTGGCAGGACTCGGGACCATATTGGGTTCTGGGGACTGAACCCTGTAGGCAGGAGCCTGCTTTCCTATACTATCTGTCCAGCCCTGTTCCTGTATATGTTTATTCTAATGTAAACGTATTGATATTTTTATTGTAAAAAACGTTTGTACAACATTATTATAATGACTAAGACAATCAGTGTTATGTAAAACTTTTGAGACATTTTTTACTTTTGGAAATGAGCTGTTGGGTCAACATTTTATGTTTATTATTTTATTTTGTTTGCAATCACACCAGATGGTACTTGGGGGCAACTTCTCACACTTAGCTTGGAGGCTTCTGGAGGATTATGTGGGTCTGAGGATGCAACCTGGGCCTCCCAAGTGCAAATCATGGGCTGTACCATAGAGGGTCTCTCCGACCAGCATATTATGTTTAAAAGTTGCATTCTGGGGCCGGAGCGATGGTCCAGTGGGAGGGTGTTTGCCTTGCACGCGGCCGGCCTATGCCGGCCTGGGTTTGATCCCCGGCATCCCATATGGTCCCCCGAGCACCGCCAGGAGTAATTCCTGAGTGCAAAGCCAGGAGATACCCCTGAGCATTGCCGGTGTGACCCAAAAAAAGCAAAAAAAAAAAGTTCATTCTGTTCTCACCATGTATCTCTAAGAGCAGAGCTATCACTGTTACCCGGTGACTGCTGAGTGCCTGGGCTTGAGACCCTGGCTGCATACAGGTGCTTAAGCACTGAGCCATCTTCTGGGCTTCTTCTTTTTCAGTGTTGTGACGCCATCCAGTTCATGCGCAGTTAGACACATTTGTTGTAATTTGTTTATGGTTTAACTATTTTTAATGTTATACTTGTTTAATTATGTGCTAAACGTTTACATGACGCTGAAGTTGAAACTATCAGACAAAATGGTGCCAGCAGAGCCCAGCTTCCTGTCAAATCCTGTCTCTTGCCCAAGTAACATTTTTATTAGTTCTAGGTTTAGTTCACAGTTGGACTCTTTGTGTGTCAGTTTGCTTTTTTGGGGCCACACCTGGCAGTACTCAGGACTTAGTCCTGACTGTGCTCAAAGATTACTCCTCTGGTGCTCAGGGGATCATGAGCATGGGACTAATGATTGATGTAGGGTCAGTCGCGGTGCAAGGCAAGCATCTTAATCACTCGCTCTCTTTGTCTCTGTATATCTCTGTCTCTCTATGTCTCTCTTTGTCTCTGTCTCTTTTTCTCCTACTCACTCCCACAGTTTAGTTCTTAACCTTTTTGGAGAAATACTTAGAAATTATTTGTTTAGGTGAGTATCATTAGCTACCTTATCTTTATGAATGATCCTGAAACAATTGTGTTTTAGCATACAGAGTACTAAATATGTCTATGACCGCAATCTTTCACTATTCACTGTATCACTGTCTTCCCGTTCATCATCGATTTGCTCGAGCGGGCACCAGTAACATCTCCATATGACCTGTCTCATGCAAGTAGAGCCCAAGTGCACCTGCTTGCTCCAGGAACATAAAGAGCCTCAAACCATTCCATCATGTCATGGGAATGAGGTCTATAATTGTTACTGGTATCTGGCATATCAAATATGACACGGGTAGCTTGCCAGGCTCTGCCGTGTGGGTAGCATACTCTTGTAGTCATCTCAAAATCCAGCATTTATTGATGAACTGTGTGGCTGCTTGCGGCTATGCGAGCCGGGCTGTGATATATTATAAAAAAGCCGGGCTTTCACTATTATAAAATTATTTGTTTAGGTGAGTATCATTATATTATATTTAGTATCATTATATTATATTATAATATATCATTATATTATATTTATGGATGATCCTGAAACAATCATGTTTTAGCATACAGGATGCTAAATATGTCTATGACCATAATCTTTCATTATTATAAAATTTCTTTGAAAAATGTTCCTCAGAATTCACTTTTAAATAAATCAATAAACTACAATATTTTCCAGATTTAAGCACTTTTTCTCCTAGTCCTGGGTGACTCCAGGAAGCTGTGTTTTTATTATGTTTAACCACTTACTAGTAGCTATTGATTAACTGAAATATAGAATTGATAAAAAATTAAGCAAACAGAACCAAAGCAAATAACTAAATAAGCAATTGCCCCTTTCTTGGAAATCTGTAATTTAACTTGTAACTACTTGTGTTGGGAATATTCTCACCAGAGATGACCAACATCTACAGTTACATGGCAAAGCAGAAAAAACAAACAAAAAAAAAATAGAAAGTCTGTGGCAAAACAAAATTAGAGGATAAAGAAGAACCAATAATTCTCGATCTTGTTTTTAAAACTTTTATGTGTTCAGAAAAATCTATTATTGTCCTTGTTGCTGTGGGTCTTCATTAGAGAGGAAGTGGCGCCTAATCCAAATCCTCTCTAGACATTCCCCCTGCCACACACCCCCCTACAGGCACCTCAAGGAATTTCATCAAGAAGACTGTCAGTCATCTTAGACATTGCCACCCTTCCAAATTAAACATTTAAATTAACCAGACTGATTGCTTTGCTCCTCTTCCTCTTATTGAATTATGTGAAAATTATGCCAGCTATTTTTGGACTCCAGCTGGTGTATGGTGTTGAGCTATAAAGAACATGTGGGTCAATATTTGTGATAAGGTAGTGTGTGTGTGTGTGTGTGTGTGTGTGTGTGTGTGTGGGTGTGGGTGTTTTGTTAGGGGAACCAATTTTTCCCCTGAAGGTATTATTTCTACTAACACCTACTTTGGTGATGTGGAATTGATGTACACAATAGTATTAAAGCATGACATGGACTCACCCTTTGGGCAAATACTGGCAAGATTTATGAGGAAAATAGCTTTGAAATTAACGTGAAGACTAACATCACTGATTCTGTAGTCCAATGCTATGGTAAAGGATGGAATTGAACTTTTAATGGTGAACTTAACATAGAACATACAGATGCTGATTCATGATCATGCTCAACTGGAATTATACAATGTATAATGCGGTGTTAATTCAATTTTTTTTAAGTTTTAAAGCAAAGAAAATCAGGCAAATTAGAAATAACTCCAAAAGATGTCTGAATCAGTGAAGTTCCAATTGTAGTCTGAGTATATTTACTAATAAAACATGTAAAATGTTGTTGACTCTAGAGATAAGCCCCCTTTTAAAATTTAATTTAAAATTGAATTAACATTTCTGAAAGAAATAGGGGTACAATTTCTAACCTGTCATATCCCCTTAACATGAGGATATGACACAAAACAACTTGTGTAGTATTGGTGCTGTTCATTACCGGAGTCTCTTTCAAACCTTCCTTACTCACCCGAATTGGAAAATGCTTGCAACTTTCTAAGATTGAACATTAAAAATCCAAGGAAGCATTTCGCTTGTTTTGTTCTGCTTCCTGCTCTCCAAAACAGGATTTATTTTGTCTATTAGTCTTTGGGGTTTTTGCCAGACCCGGTAGAGTGCAGGGCTTAATCCTTCCTCTGTGAATCGAACCTAGCATGCAAGACAAGTGTCTTGCCACTGTACTCAGAGCCACAGACAGAAGAATTTTGTTGCAAGTGGCGGGAGGCAAGCTCAGAATGGAGACAGAAGGCAGGTTGGTGGTATTTCCAGCACCTCTGGTTTTATATTAGATACAAGGAAGCCTTCTGTCACATTTAAAGTTTTGCTTGAATAAGGTCCCCAAAGCTGAGATTTTCAGTGTCACAGGTAGCTTGCCTGCGTACAAATGGTAATAAACTAAGAGTTACTTCAGCTGATAGGGAGCAGAGAGATGCCAGAGATGGCCGCTAGGTGGCTCTGCTCACTCTCGCCGCTTTGGCGAGGTGCAGGGGGACCATGTGAACGGGTTCTAGTCCAGGGCCAGCCTGACCGGTCCTTTTGCTCTCAATGAGCAAATGCTGATTGAAGGTCACAGGTGTGAGAAGAACAGCGGGACTTAGGAGCTCAGCCCTGGACACCAGGCAGGACACACAGTAGTCAAAGAGGACTGAGCAACTGTCCAGAAAGAGCAAAGGAATCTGTTCAGTGATCAAGCGAGTGGAATGATTGTTTTCTATACGTTGGTCAGTGCCATGAATTCAGGAATTCTAATTCATTTTCTTAAAAAAACAAAAGTAAGCACCGTGGTTTACCCTTCTTTTTTTTCACGTCATATCCGGCGATGCTCAGGGGTTACTCCTGGCACTGCACTCAGGTACTCAGGAATTACTCCTGACAGTGCTCAGGGGACCATATGGAATGCCAAGGATAGAACCCGGGTCTGCCACGTGCAAGGCAAATGCTTTACCCGTTGTACTATCTCTGCGGCCCCCTACAAAACTGTTATTGGTAGGTTTCAGACATGAAATTTCCAGCGCCACACCCTGCACCACAGTGTTTCTCCACCATTGCCCCAGTGCCCTGTCCCATACCCCATTCCCCCGTGATCAGCTTCCTACTGAAGGAAGACCAGTTCTAGGTTTCTGTTTTGTGCGACTGCTGTCCCACATATGAGGGAGATCATTCAGTCTGGCTGAATTTACTCAACAAGATTCTCTCCAGATCCATCCACACAGCAGCAAATTGCCTAAATTCATCTTCCAGCTGAGCAGTTTTCTGTTGTGTGGCTGCATCACAGCTTCTTCTCCAGTCATCTCTTCTTGGGCACTTAGGTTGTTTATAGATTTCAGCTACTGTGAGTAGTTCTTCAGTAAACAGAGGAGTGCAGATGTCTTTTCTGAACAGAGCTTTTGGGTCCTTGGGTACTTGCCAAGGAGTGGAGTTGCTGGTTCATATGGAAGTTCAGTTCTTAGTTTCTTAGCAGTGTCCATATTGCTTCCCAATACAATATGTAGTCTAGGGAAGTTGACGTTCCTATCAGCAGTCAGTGGGAGTCCCCTTTCCCCTAATTCCATGCCAACACTGGTTGTTGTTGTCTTTTGTGATGTGAGTCAGTCTCACAGGTGTAAGATGTTATCTCATTGTTGTTATCATTTGCATTTTTCTGATGATACCTGATGCAAAGCATTCTCTCTATATGTTTCAGTCATCTTATATCTTCTTTGAGAATGTTTCTGTCCGTATCCTCTCCCCATTTTTTGATGGGACTTTTTTTTCTTGTAAAGTCCTGTGGAACTTTATATGTCTTGTGTTGGCAGAAGGTAGATCTAAGGATATGCGAAGGAAGGTCTGATGGATACTGCCTGTTAACAGATACACAGGGACTTCCGGCAGACTGTCTCCCCAACAGAGTTAGTATGTAGAAATCCCTAGTGAGACTGTTAATCAAAGCTGCAGGTACCCAGACAAGGCTATCCTAGGTCATTTCTCTGCACATTTCCCTGTTGGCTGTAACTAGTCCAAGATGGAGTCTAATGGACGATGCTTAAAGTTAGGCAAAAAACAGGTTTTTCTTGTTCTTCTGTCTGACCCGTCCTTGCCATCATGGGCTAGTCTGGAAGGCTGCATTAGCAACTGTAATGTGTTCTTTTGTTCATCTCATCTTACCTAGATAGCACCCCCTTCAGGTTTTTGGTTCCTGTTTGTCTCCTTCCTATTATTCCTAAGTCCTATTCAATGAATGTGAACTGTCTTGTAATGTAAACCATGCAAACTTTAAGCTGTGTTGCCCTTTGAGACTAGGGAATGAGGGAGTTGGGGTCTGTGTGGAGGTGGCCAGTCAGTCAGTCAGTCAGCTCAAGTCAGTGAGTAAAATGAGTTAGTCCAAGTGAGTAAGCTCAGGTCAGTCAGCTAAAGTCAGTTAGCTGCGGTTAGTCAGCTGCCATGATGAGAACTGCTGCCCCTCCGGCTGGTGATCATTAAAAATATTAATAGATATACATCATGTTCCTGGTGTCTCATCTCTGCGCCTCCGACCTGACAGGACATTCCTGCTTCATCCTTGGGTATTAATTCTTTGTCAGATGAGTGGTGAATAAACATTCTATCCCAGTGTGTGGGGTGCCTATTCTGGTCATTGTTTCTTTTGTAGAGCAGAAGCTTCTTAGTTTGAGGTAGTCCCATTTGTTTATCTGTTCTTCTGTTTGCTTGGAGAATGGCCTTGAATTATTGGAGATGATTAAACATTGTGAAGTGTTCTATCTGTGCCTTCCTCAATATACTTTATGTATTCAGGTCTTATTTCTAGGTCTTTTATCCATTTTCATTTTACTTTTGTGCATGGAATTAGAAAGGGGTCTAGTTCAGTTTCTGCGTGTGAATGACCAGTTTTCCCGGCATCATTTGTTAAAGAGGCGATCTCTTTTTAGAAAAAATAATTTATCGAATCACCATGCAATAGATCATTACAGGGGCCGGAGCGATAGCCCAGAGAGTAGGGCGTTTGCCTTGCACGTGGCCTGCCCATGCCGGCCTGGGTTCGATCCCCTGCATCCCATATGGTCCCCCCGAGCACCACCAGGAGTAATTCCTGAGTGCAGAGCCAGGAGTAACCCCTGAGTGTCGCCGGGTGTGACCCAAAAAAGCAAATAAAAAAAAAACACCATTACAAAGCTGTGTATGCTTGGGTTTCAGTCATACAGTGTTCTGTTGGGGTATGCTAGGTGCCCTGGAAAAATCCGGGAGCAGGGTATAGGGATCCCCTTCTGCCCCAGGGATTGGCGGCCAGCAGACAGAGAAAGACATGAGAATCCAGCAAAATTTCAAGAGGATGTACTCACATTTATTCTGGTATACAATTTAGTAACAGGAAAACCCCGAATTTTAGGTTCTTAGCTGACCCCAGCCATGTGTAGGTTTAGAATCCTAGGTCAAGATGGCCGCTACCACATGCTAGGCCAACAGGCGAGAGAATGGAGAGGGAGAAGGCTAAAAGGAAAAGGCACAGAAGAAAGCAGGTTACAGCTTTTATATCTTTTTCAATTCAGACCACCCACGCCAATGGAAAGCAGTTAGTGCCAGTCCCCTTCAGGTAACTTCTCCCAGAACCTCACCTAGTTCTATTGAAATGTTAATGTTACCCAGCCAAGATGTGCCTTGGAAGTGCCCCTGCAGTGTAGAGTGGGGGAAGGGCATGTATCCGTACCAATGGATATTCTACAGCCAGGTATATATTTCTGCAAGCCTTCACAAGATTCTCATCTTTAGTTCATAGTTGTTTTGTATATTAGTCTTCGAACCGAGGTTGCTGCGGCCACAACGCAGAGTACTAACCACTATACGATCACGGCGAGCTACCGGGGACCCTTGTATATTAGTCTTTAGACTTATTAGAGAGCCAAGCGTGCTTGATTGGAGGCAAAAAAAGCATTTCTCTCTGGTCTAATTACTTAAAGATCCAACTTGGCCAGGTAAATAAACCAGTAAGATCTAGCTAGTCCCACGATGATTGTGGCAGCATGAGAGAAAATAATAATAATACCAGCTAATAAAGAATACCCCGTGTGTGTGAGTCTCTGGATCAGTATACCTGGATTAGCCTTGAAAAGACTGCTGTAGGGTGGGTCACTGATGAGCCGGGTTGTGATCAGCTCTTCTATTGGGTGGAGTTCTGAGGAGAGGGGAGTCTGGATGTGGAAAATGGCAGCCCTCATGGTGTGGGGGTTCCTCTGGCTTCTTGCGAGGTTCTGCTGGGGTGGCGGGGCAAGGATAGAACCCGCCATCCCTCCCGGACTCCTCATGATCACTTGGGCATTCTAGCCCTGGCCCACCACCCCAGCAGAGCCTCGCAAGAAGAAGCCAGAGGAACTCCCACACCATGAGGGTTGCCATTTTCCACATTCGGACTCCCATCTCCTCAGAATTCCACCCAGCAGAAGAGCTGATCACAACCCAGCTCATCAGTGACCCACTCTGCAGCAGTCTTTTTCAAGGTCAGCTCAGGTATGTCAATCCAGAGACTCACACACATGGGGCAGAGCTGCTACTTGCTCTCCCTGTGCCCAGCTGATCACGAGGTGTTTGGGATGGATGACAGGTTCTAGACCTGGCCCGCCACCCCAGCGGAGCCTTGCAAGAAGCCAGATGAACCCCCACACCTTGAGGGCCGCCATTTCCCACATCCAGACTCCCCTCTCTTCAGAGCTCCACCCAGCAGAAGAGCTGATCACAGCCCAACTTGTCAATAAATGCTCGAGTTTTGAGGTGACTACAAGAGAATCTCACCCACACGGCAGAACCTGGCAAGCTACCCGTGTCTTATTTGACATGCCAAATACCAGCAACAATTATAGACCTCATTCTCATGACTTGAAGGAATGGTTTGAGGCTCTTTATGTTCCTAGCTCTGGCAGATGCCCTTGGGCTATCTCACATATGACAGGACATATTGAGATTACTGGTGCCTGCTTAAGCAAATCAATGATATAAGGGAAGACAGTGATACAGACAGTAAATTAAGAATACATGGTGAGATATACTGCCACATTCAAACTGTCCTGCTGTCCTTCATCTACAAAGTGGCCTGCAGAAGGCAACTCCAGGCAAGATGCAGAGGCTCTGGGCAACAGCGTACTGCAACAGTGTTCCAACACCCATCCCTCCTCCAGTGCACATTTCCCAACACCAATGTTCCCATCTTCATTTCACCCACCCCCACAACATGCCTCTATGACAGTAACTTCTCTCTCTCTCTCTCATTTTCTCTCCTTTTGTGCATTGTGGTTTGCAAAACAAGACACTAAGGGTCTTGTATATTCCTTTACCTATTTTCAATACTTCCGCATCTGCACCAGCAGTGGTTGTGCTTGTTTAAAGAGGCTTTTTTAGCTCCACTTAGAACTTTTCCTTCCTTTGTTGAAGATTAGTTGTCCATATATCTGAGGATCTGTCTCTAAACCTCTATTTTATTCCATTAGACTGAAAGCCTGGCCTTGTTCCTACAACTTTATGGGTAGATAGAGACCTCACTTCTTTTTTTTCCCAATACTTTCTTCAAAAAATACAAATTGCTTTGTATTTTTTGAAGAAAGTATTACTATTCTATTTAAATTTCAGCAGTATTTGATATAGATATTCTAAAATGTCATGAGTAGTTTTATATGAACTGCACTAAATCTGTATGTTTTGGGTAAGATTACTATTTTGACACTCTTTATTCCTCCAAACCATAAAGGATGCTTCTCTATTTTTCATGTCCTTTTTTATTTCTTTGTTAGTGTTTCAAAGCTTTCTTTGTATAATTCTCTCACTTCTTTGGTTAAATTGATTTACAGGAAATTAAATTTGTGAAACACAATTGTAAATGAATTTACAAAGTTTAAAAATAATAAAAATTCTCTCTTATTCCATTATTTGCATATAAAAAGCCATGAATTTATGTTCACTGATTTTGTAACCTGCCACTTTACTATACAGGTCTATTGTTTCTAGAAGATTTTTTTTTTGCTTTGTTGGGGTCACACCCGGCAATGCTCAGGGGCTACTCCTGGCTCTGCACTCAGGAATTACTCCTGGCGGTGCTCGGGGACCATATGGGATGCCGGGATTGAACCCGGGCCAGCAGAGGCCGGCCGCTGCAAGGCAAATGCCCTACCCGCTGGGCTATCGCTCCGGCCCCCAAGAAGATTTTTTTTTGAGTGGAGACTTCGGGATTATCTAGGTATAAAATCATGTCATCTGCAAATAGTGAGAGTTTGATTTCTTAATAAATCTTCTTTGTCTGATTGCTATGGTGAGCACTTCTGCATCACTCCTTAGGAAACATGCAATTGTGTATCCTACAATGGGTCCATAGACAGAACCTCAAACAACTAGCCATGAAGATCTGAAGGACCCCAGAGAAGAGTTACCTGCCTCTCACCTAAAGAATTCCAGAGGCACAGAGTAAGGAGTGGGTGAGCGGGCTGCAGAGGTCTTTCGATAGGGGCATTCTAATGCTTAGTAATCTCATTCTAATGTTTCTTTGCATGTCTTTGAAAATGAGGGAAACACAAAATATATTCTACGTGTGAGCCTCCTCCCTTTTTTATATCAGTTCTGTAGAATTTGTCTCTCTGTGAGAATGTTTAGTGATAATTCTGGTAGTGTATCCCACAACCTACCAGAGAGGTTGACACAGAATGGTCTCTCTGTGCAGGTCTCTTATGTTCTCTCTGTGAAGGTCTCTTAGGTATACACATGGTCCCTGGACCACCTCTGCAGTGACCCTGGAGGTCCCCTATCAACTTAGCAGGCTAAAAATAAAGGTAAAAAGTGGCTTTTATGCTGAGCAATGTTACATCAAGTTTATGGACATATTTACCCATGAACAATTGTTTGACATTGCAGTAAGTTCTGTATGATTGTTCCTGTAAAGACTGATAGATGCATTAAAAACAATCTATGGGATGTTAGGGCGATCTGGCTGCGACATCTGTCACCCCATTGATCGCCAGGGTTGATTCGGCTGATCTGGCTGGCTAGGCGGGTGTCGCCTTCCTCCCTCACCGCTCCATGTGCGTCCCTCCCCCAAGCTGCGCGCTCGGTCAAAGAGGACGGCCTTCCCCCGAATAGAGACGGACCCGTCTTCGGTCTTTGGTCGAGGGTATACGAGTAGCTGCGCCTCCCCTGCTAGAACCTCGAAACAAGCTCTCTAAAAACAATCTATGACTTGACTTTAGCAATACCATTCTGAGATACATTTTTCAATAAGCAATATAATTAGTGCCTGCTAAGGGAGCAGGCATGGGGATGGGCAGTGGGAAATGATGGTTTTTGGTGGTTGTAAGGGCACATTGGTGATGGGTCTCATGTTGGAATATTAAATACTTGAAACAGCTATACTATGAGCAACTTTGTAAATCATGGTGTTTAAATAAAGTTTAAAAAATCTATGACTTAGGTATATGAAAATAATGCTCAAGGTTACTTATGATTAGGGAAACACAAATAAAAAAGAATAAATAAAAGAACAATACGGTGTCATCTCGTAACAGTAAGAATGGCAAAAAAGTCTGGAAACAACCATTGCTGGTGCAGTTGGTAGCCCAGATGGCACCTCGCCACTTACTTTTGGTGAGGTGCTGTCTAGGTTAATCTCTGGAGAGCAGCATGGAGATCTTTAAGAGCAAAATAACAGAATGCCCATCCTACCAAGAACTCCGATACTACCCAGCCATACTGCTTTTTGTCATTTATTAAGAATCATTAACTCAGAAGGATACAGGCACACCTATGTTCATTGCAGCCCTTAGAACAATAGCCAAGATATGGAAACAACCCAAATATTCAAATATGGATGAATGGATCAAGAAGCTGTGGTTTATATGTACATAATGGAATACTATACAGCTCTAAAAAACAAAACCATGCAACTTGTTGTGACATGAATGGAACTAGAAGATATGCTGAGTGAAGTGAGTCAGAAGAAAAATAATAGACACAGAGTGATCTTTCTCATGTGTGGATATAAAGCTATAAAGCAGAACATTTTCTACTTTTGCACCTGGGAACAACCCAAGTGTCAAAGAACAGATGACTAGATAAAGAAACTGTGGTTCATGTGCATAATGGAATATTACCTGACCATAAAATGTTAGAATCATGCTATTTGTGGCTATCTTGAAGGATCTGGGGAGTATCATGTTCAGTGAATATATTGGGTGAGATTCACACAGAATGATCTCTTGTGTGCAGGATATATAGAAACATACTAGTGAAATAATAAATGCCCAAAGGCAACAGAAACAAAAATCATGAGAATTGTGGGACCAGAGTGATAGAACAGATAGGGCACTTGCCTTGCGTATGGCTGACCCAGGCTCAATCCTTGGACCCCCAGATAGTTCCCCCAAGCCTCTTTAGCAATGATACCTGAGGACAAAATCAGGAGTAAGCTCTAAGCACTGCCAAATGTGACCCAGCATTTTTTTATAAAGCAGGAAAACTAGTTTTCAGTAGGAAGCATGACACTTTGACAGCGGAAGA
Source organism: Cryptotis parvus (assembly GCA_021461705.1). Lineage (NCBI taxonomy): Eukaryota > Metazoa > Chordata > Mammalia > Eulipotyphla > Soricidae > Cryptotis > Cryptotis parvus. Next base: position 6,148 of record JAJIBD010013659.1, on the reverse strand, counting down.
TAGGACAGAGAAAGGAACACCGGAAGGGAGCCAGTGTTGGAAGGTAGTAAATGTTGTGAATAAATCAGTAATAGTACTGTAGACCAATGTTAAAAGTTGTTTATAAAAACAAAACATGCCTCTAATGAAGGAAGATGTGCGAGTGAATGGGAAACCAGGGTGGGGGGCATTCATGGAGTGCAATGGACAGCGGGATTTGGGTGAAGCTTGGTACTCCTGAACCCAATCACGAATAACCCTGTAACTCATGATGGCATAATTAAAAAGAAAAAAAAAACATGAAACTCCAGATGAAGCAGAACTAGGGAGTAAGTCTGTAGAGCTGAGTTTATGGGCTGGGCTGGGGCACTAAAAGGGAAGGAATGGCCTTTGGGTGTTCCTTGGGTACCTGGTGGTGGCTATGGAGTGGCCTTTGGGTCTGCCTTGGGTACCTGGTGGTGGGTGTGATGTTGGTGTGAAGTTTTCATGAGACCATCATGAACAATAATGTAAACTACAGAACCTTAAAGAAGACTTAAACTAACAAAACCTTAGTTGACTTAACGGAACACTTATTTTTAGAATAGTTACTATTAACCATTATAGTATCACAACCATTGAGAGATGGATAGCAAACTCTTTTTCATTGCTTATTAAAGAAGTTAAGCCTACGTTCATATTTGTAAGCCATTTATAGTATTTTAATCTTTTTGGTGAATTGTTATTATGTTTCTCAAATTTTCAAAATTGGGAAATAAGTTTTCATTCCTCAATGGGCTACAGCTCTTTGCATTTGCATAGTTGAGAATTTCACTCAAAAAATTAATGGTACTTATATTGTTGAATAAATGCTACAACCTCCTTTCTTTCTTTTCTTTCTTTCTTTCTTTCTTTCTTTCTTTCTTTCTTTCTTTCTTTCTTTCTTTCTTTCTTTCTTTCTTTCTTTTTCTTTTCTTTCTTTCTTTCTTTCTTTCTTTCTTTCTTTCTTTCTTTCTTTCTTTCTTTCTTTCTTCTCTTTCTTTCTTTCTTCTTCTTTCTTTCTTTCTTTCTTTCTTTCTTTCTTTCTTTCTTTCTTTCTTTCTTTCTTTTCTTTCTTTCTTTCTTTATTTCTTTCTTTCTTTCTTTCTCTCTCCTTTCTTTCTCTCTCTCTCTCTCTCTTTCTTTCTTTCTTTCTTTCTTTCTTTCTTTCTTTCTCTTTCTTTCTTTCTTTCTTTCTTTCTTTCTTTCTTTCTTTCTTTCTTTCTTTCTTTCTTTCTCTTTCTTTCTTTCTCTTTCTTTCTTTCTTTCTTTCTCTCTCTCTCTCTTTCTTTCTTTTCTTTTCTTTCTTTTCTTTCTTTCTTTCTTTCTTTTTCTTTATTTTTTGACAAATTACAAAAATGTTCATGTTTGGATTTCAAGCCATACAGTGTTCCAGCACCCATCCCTCCACCAGTGCCCACCTCCCACCACCATGTCCCCGATACCCTCCCCTCCCTTAGCCTGCCTCTGAGCAAGGTTCTCCATCTCTTTACTCTCTTTCTCTTTCTCTCTCTTTCTCTCTTCTCTCTGTTACATGCTGTGGATTGTAATAGACTTTCGACAATTATTGGCACACTGTTCCCCTTTTCTGTCTTATCTAACTTCTCCCACACGTTTGTGGTAGTTTACACCTTTGGCAAGACCTCCTGATCCACATTTCATCTGACCTTGGATATTGGTATCATAATATGTATATATATGTATATTTATGTCATGCAAATAAATGCAGTCATTCTATATCTGTCTCTCTCCTTCTGGCTAATTTCACTCAACATGATCCTCTCCATGTCCATACATTTATAGGCAAATTTCATAACTTCATTTTTCCTAACAGCTGTATAGTATTCCATTGTGTAGATGTACCAAAGTTTCTTTATCCACTCATCAATTTTTGGGCACTCTGGTTGTTTCCAGATTCTGGCTATTGTGATTAATGCTGCTATGAATATAAAAGTAGGGATGGTGTTTCCGCCATGTATTTTTGGCTTTCCAGGGTATATTCCCAGGAGTGGTATGGCTGAGTCAAATGGGAGTTCCATTTCTAGTCTTTGGAGGAATGCCCATATTGTTTTCCAAAAAGGCTGTACCAGTCTACATTCCCACCAACAATGGATGAGTGTCCCCCCCCCCCCCCCCACCCCCTCCGCAGTCTCTGGAGTGGGAACACCAGCCACAGATGGCCTCTGGGGGCTCTTCTTAGCTGCTTTTGAGAATCCCTGGGGCCACCTAATGCAGGGAACTTTTGCTGCTGCGCTGATTTCTCTTCAGGCTTGCGTGCAGGTTACTGAGAGCTGTCTCTGACTCAGGCTTCTGCCTTTTGCTGGTGGCGCATGTCTCTGAACAGACCCCACTTGTGCTTTGGGATTGCTGAAGGTTCTGTCTGATTTAGGGGGGCATGCCCCATGAGAGGGGCTACTAGGTCCTCAAAATCATCCGTTACAGGACATCACAAGCAGGTCTCCACCCAGTGAGTGCAGTCCACCCATGCTGCTTTGTTTGATTCTGTTAGAGCTGGAAGCCCGGCGTCTTATGAGCAAGCCAGTGCATGAAGTGGGCGTGACTGGAGCAGGTAATACTGAAACAGGAATCTAGGGCTCGAAACAAATGCCTCTAGGGTCATTCCAGAGTGGATTCCTGGTAGATGAACCAGGTATCATAGTGACTGTATATAGTTCCGACCAGACAGGGATGAGGTACCAGACAGGGATGAGGTACAGGGATGAGGGTCAGGAGGAAGAGGGTTTCTTGAAGCAGTTACCCTTTGGACTAGCCCTCGCAGGGTATGGCCAATGTCCCTAGGGCAAAGAATCATTCCAGACTGAGCACATGCAGCACAAACCAGGCCAACACTAAAGTGTGTCCGGGTAGTGAGAGCACAGGAAGGGAAGAAGGGTCCAGGACTGTGGCTTGAGAGATAGGTAAGGCTGGGCCTGGGATGGATCCCGGGGGATTTCCTGTGTAGTCTAGTGGGGGTTATGCAGAACTGGGGCTGACAGGGGGGCTTGTGTGCTGGCAGAGTGACTCTGACCTCACTCTGTTCTCCAATTGCTCAGCCTATGGCAACTGCACCCAGGATTGAACTTGTTCAATTCATAGCTGGTGTTAGCAGAGTCAAGCTCTCTCTGTAGGAACACGTGTCATTGATGCCCAGAGGATTTAGCCTCCATCTTACCTCCTGGTAGATGCCCTCCCCAAATCCAATCCATCAGTTCCCATCTAATCTACCTCCCAAGCATTCCCTGGATTGATGTGTATATACTGTCTCCACCGTGCTACCTTCCTTGGGTCACATCTTTTGCTAAAAGTCACTGAGAGGGGTGGTCCCAGGGGACCTCTGATTCACTGTGGTGGCCCCTGTGCTCCATTTTTTGCCTCACACCTTATTGCTCCCTGCAAAGGCCAGTTATTTACAAATTAAAACTGAAATAAAGCGCCTAGGATCAGATTAGACCATCTGCTTTAAATACTTATGAGGGCTGGGCGGGTGGCCCAGGCTGGCCACATGCCTTGAATGTGTGAAGTCCTAGGTTTAATCCCCCAGCACCGCACACTCATAGAAAAGTTACAGTCTGGCTCTCAGTCTCAAAGTGCAGGAGCACTTATTTTGTCTGTGAAGTCTAGGGGTTGACTTCTGGCACCCCACAGGCAGTGTAACTCTGGAGGCCCTTCAGCACAATCACATGCCAAAAGAGAAATCAGATCGGGGTCAGGGATGTGGCTCCATAGTAGAGCACTTGTCTGGCAAGTGTGAGCTCCTGGGTTTGATACCCAACTCCATGTAAACAAAGAAGATACTCAGCACCTGTAATAAAACCCAAGTTCCTGGCCTTGACTCCAAGGTCTGGCTTATCAAGCTGTAGCTTGATGTCACCTCTCCTCCCTTGCTTCCTCTTCCATCCTGCGCTCTCTCTAACCCTTGTTCTGTTCCTGGATCCTGATCTGATTTCATTCCCTGAGTCTCGTTGGAGGTATCCAATGAGAGGTTTGATCAGAGACACTGGAGGTGTTTCTGCCACTATATCAATTGGAAGCACAGACATGCTGCAGAGGCAGGTTCTGTCAACACATGATGCAGAAGTGAGCCAGCTATTGACCTTGGCTGTGAGGAGGGAGTAGGAGGGATGTGGGAGTCCTCCTGGCGGGGGACTTGTGTTCTAGGGCTTGGGTATTAAGTCATATGAGAGATTTGAAACCTTAAATTATTATAATTTCTTGGAGGGGGTCACACCTGCTGGTGTTCAGGGCTTACTCCTGACTCTGGGCTCAGGGATCACTTTTGATGGGGCTCAGGGGCCATTTGGGGTGCTGGGGCTCTAACCTGGGTCAGCCACTTCTGAGGAAATTAGCCTACCTGCTTGACTATCACTCCAACCCCTCTCCCTAAATGATTTCTGAATTTTCAGGATCAATAACTAAGAATCAGCATCAATACCAGAAACTGGAAAATCTGCCAGAGATGTGAGAACTGAATTCCATTTACTGATGCTATAGTCACTTTGATCATTTGACATCCTGTTATTCATCGATATGCTCAAGCAGGTGCCAGTAATAATTCGATTTGCCCCCGTCATGCCATTGCAGCCCAATGGCAACTGCTTGCTCCAGGAATACGAAGAGCCTCAAACCGTTCTTTCAGGGTCTTGATGAAGAAATCTGACCATTTTGTAGGTGGGCGGCCACATGATCTTTTGATGTCCCATGGGATCCAGTTGGTAACTGGCTCTAGTCCAGCGGTTATCTCCAAGTCACATTACATATTCAGCTCATCTAGTTTTCGACACCTTGGCAAATGAGACAGTGTACCTGATGCCTTGATCTTCGACGGAGGTCAGAATTCCAGGTTCCTTCTCTCACATGAGGTGTGATATTCCCATGCATTTTATTCCTCTTTGGGAGACATAAATAGTGTTCTCATCCTGCTTTCGTAGGGCCCAGGTCTCTGGGGTGTATGTTAATGCAGGGAAAACGGTGGAGTCAAAGAGATGTGTCCGGAGCCGGAGGTTCTTTGTCATTTTAGCTATTTCTTTGATGCTCTTGAAGGTGGTCCACACTGCTCCCTTCCTCCTGTGAAACTCAGGTACTAGGTCGTTCATCATGTTGACTTCTCAACCTAGATACACATAACTGCTGCATTCAGAGATGTTTGTTCCGTTGAGAGTGAATGGGGCATCTGGAACTAGTTCGTTTTTCCTTGAACATTGTTTTGATAAAATTCAGCTGTAGACCTATCTTTTCACATTCATAGTTAAGGTCATCCAGCATTTGTGCCACTTGGCTAATATTTGGTGTTATTAGAACAATGTCATCAGCGTAGTGGAGGTGGTGTAGTAGCTGACCATCTATCTTCACTCCTGTTCCTTCCCATTCTAATTGTCTCAAGACATTCTCGAGGGTGGCACTGAAGAGTTTTGGTGAAATGGTATTACACTGCCGAACCCCTCTTTTGACATCAATGATCACTTCCTTGTAGAATGGTGAGATCCTGGCCGTGAATCTGTAATACAGCTCATGAATGATCTTGATGTATTAAGTTTGAATGCCCTGTTTGGCTAGGGCTTCAATGACTGCTTCAGTCTCAACAGAATCAAAGGGTTTCTTTAAATCAATGAACGTGAGACAGAGTGGCATCTTAAACTCCCTACAAACCTCAATGAGCTTGGTTACCATGTGTATATGGTCGATTGTGCTGAATCTTTTCCAGAATCCAGTTTGCTTACATGGTTGTCCTTCATCTAATGTTCTGCCAATCCTGTTTAGGATGACTCGGAGTGAACAGCTTGTAGGTGATGAACAACAGGCAGATCTGTCGATAGTTGCTAGTGTCGTGATGTCTCCCTTCTTGAACAGTAGGACTGTCCTGCTGGTTTTCCATTGGGAGGAAACCTTGCAATCAGACAGGTAGCATGTGATGGGCCAGTGTATTGATAAGTACTGATATCAAATTCTTCCAGTGTTCAGGTCTGACTTTGTCTGGGCCAGGTGCTGTTCGGCTTCTTTACTGCCGAAATGGCATGTCAGATTTCAGAAGGGAGAACATTGGGAAAGACATATCCATCCTGCAGAATTTGGTATGTGGGCAGGTGGATGTGGCTATCAAAGATATCTGAGTAGAAGTCATGGATAATCTTCTCCATTGCCTTTCTGAAAAATG